>JAPMOQ010023793.1:20364-43719 GCA_026543055.1 Argiope trifasciata | reverse complement strand
ATATATGGTCTAAATTAAGATAAAAAGGAAATTAATTAGGGCTTAATTTATATATAATCGCAAAAACATAACATTACAGATAAAGATGAGATATTTAAAAGTCAATACCTTTTCCTAAATAAAGCTTTGAACATTTCCCTATACTATTCCACATACGGCAAGGACACATTACATATTTTGACATTAATTATCTTTAAATGTCTTTTTTTGTGTAAGAATACAAAATCTGGCAATATTTTATCTTTAAGAAACATAAGATAATTTTCTGTCTGCTCAGAACTGATGAAATTTCTACATCCTTGTAATGATGAATTGCCTTTAGTGCTTTAAGTGCGAAAGAAGGTGGATTAGCCAAGTTAAGTACTTGAGGAAAATCCATCTCCAAAACAGTCAGAGCTTGGAGACGGTAAATGTACTCCGTTTTTTCAACTTCCTTTTCCGCATTGGGAAGGAAAGCCATCACTTTTTGTTGTTGTTGATGTTGTTCACTATTTTAGTTTGAAATTTTTTTGAAACAGCTTATCGTTGGTGAAAATAAAACGAATAACTATTTTAGATAAATAATAGTAACAGCTTATCAAAAGTGAGGCCATTGAAATGAGCAATTTTTCGGTTGACTTCATATTGAAATCACTATGGAAAATGATGTTGTTTGGTGACATTTGTAAAATATTTGTTCGAAAAAGGCATAAATCTTTAATGAGTATTTTATAACCCTTTAATAGTATTGTAAATGGAAATTAGTTATAAACTTTGGCACTAAAGGTGTTTTAATAAGCATTTATTTATTTATTTATATTTATTTATTTAATTTAATTTTGAATTTTAATTTTTTATGTATTTTTATTTTATCTTTTATTTTCATTTCATTTTATTTTTAATTTTGATTTAATTCATTTATTTATATTTTATATTTTATTTTTATTAATTTTAATTTAGTTAATTTATTTTTATTTTATCTTTTAATTTAATTTGATTTGTTTTCATTCTATTTATTTTATTTTATTTATTTACTAAATTTTAGCTTTAATTTTAGTTTTATTTAATTATTTTTATTTTTTATTTTAGTTTTATTTTATTTATTTATTTTTTGAATTTCTCTAAGCTTTTTCTAATCTGACGAAATTTTAGTAATTAAGTCAAAAATTACTTTTTCTGTGGCAAATATTTTAAAAAACTGCATAAATATTTCATTTTTATTGTTTTTGTTAATTTATCTATTTGACCTTGAAAGGTGATTGTCACTCACCGCAGGATTTAATGCCTCAAATCGAAAGGTGACTTTCACTCTTCGCTTTGTTTAGTGTGGAAATTTTATGAATAACGACAGCTATTGTTTCTTTTTTTTAAAAAAAACTGAGTATACATTTCAAATATCTTGTGCAAGTTTAGAGATTAATAATGTATGTAATATAAAAGTTTTATTCACTAAATTGCGTGTTAATCCTTTTAAATTAGAGGCAAGAAATTCAAAGGAACTAGAAAACGTGTCGAGATGTTGGTTCGTCAGCGTGTAAACGAACTAGAGGGCAAAGGGTTAATTTTGCTTTCAGGATACCGTGTTTCGATATCGTTAATATGGAAAACAGGACGCAAAACTACATTTGACAAAGAGAAGAAACGAATAACGTGTACTAAACTAAAAAAGTTTACTATAATATCTCAGTGGATAATGAAGGCATTTAAAGTCATTCTTGGTCAGTGGTAATATCATGCTTTAGTTAACTACAAACACATTCACTGTGACTTTTTGAGAACACTTAGTATATCAAGCTCCTTTTTCTTTTTTTTTTTTTTAAATAAAATATGTTCTAGATTTTTTTCTTTATACCTAAAGAGTGTCTTAACAATAAATTTTTTCAGGTTGTTTTCCTTTAGATGATTTAATCTATATAAATAAAAATGAATGTTTGTCTGTATGTCTCTTATGCGCTACCGAACCGATCATCCGATTGCGATGAAACTTTGAATACTTTTTTCTTGCAATTATGGAATGATTATAGGTATAGTAAAATTATGTAATCTATCTAAATAAAAAGGAATGTTTGTCTGTATGTCTATTATGCGCTGCAGTGCTGCTCATCCGATTGCGATGAAACTTTGAATACTTATTACTTGCACTTATTTGTTTCTGTCGAAGATGAAAAAACAAGATAATATTTCCAACCTTAAAGTCTTGAATAATAAAGTTAAAAAAATATAATTAATATTATTTACATTTATCCTTTATATATCCCTAAATATGAATTAATGTATTCATTTTTGATACGAAAATAAATGTCATTCTTTCTATCATTCCTAATTAAACAAGAGAGTTATTTTAAATTTCAAACGATATTTCCAAAATTACTTCTTCTGCGGCAGCAATGCACAAGCTATCAGCTTGCAATATCAATAGAAATTATGAAACCAGGTAATTTTAGACTCTTAAATATAGCATGAAATAATTAATAAAAGCCAAAAGAAAAACACATTTTTTTTTGTAAATAGAAAAGTGCTAATGTTCAAATAGTACTTTTATGAATACACACCTTGTTCATCTGATTCAGCGGAGAATTGCCAGCAAATGCCAAGAGTAACTAAACTGAATTGGAGCAAGAAGTAAGAGAATAAGAATGACATATCATTCGCCTTTTGCCCTCTTAACACTTCTATCCTAAGAGAAGTATAGTAAAAGCTCTTTATTCACGGGCGATATGTTCCATAAATATACCGCGAATACAGAAACCGTGAATAAGGAATTGTAATTTACATGGGATAATAGGGGATACGTTCCTAGGTGACAAAATAAAAAAAATACATAAAAAATCAATTTGATTGAAGTTTTCAAACATTTTGATTAATTGTCTTAAGGCTTAGTCAATGGTTTGAAGAATTTTGTCATTTTCTCTTGCTTGGCAGTTTGTAAAAGCTCCTTCTATTCAGACTGATACGCAGCAGTCGCATAAGCAGTTTGCCTCTTAAAAATAAGACTTCGTTCCATAGATGGATCAATCTCCATAAAGAAATCGCAAATCTCATTCGCTATTCTTGAACTTTCACTAAGATTTTTCAAATGAAATGTCACGTTTCCAGTGCTTGTTGAAGCCTCTACTTCAATGGGCAGTGAATTTAATATTTCCTCCAAGTCGATTTCAGTCAGATCTTCATCTTGCGATTCAAGCCATTCTGAATGTCACTTGATTCTTTCTGTTCGAACCCATCTCATACTATTCCATTTGCGATTTCGGCTATGTTTGCAGTTTGGAGTTCAGACAAAGTTGTAATAAGATCTATTTTACTTTTTTTATTAGTCAATTTGACGGAATTTTCAAAAGATATTGGGTTGGATACCTATCGGAATCCTTTTATTATTGTGTATGTACTTATTAGATCCCCGAATAAAGAAATTTTTAATCTCGAATATAGGAATTGGGTCACATTTTTTTAATCCGCTAATAGTGAAAACGCGAATGAAGGAAGCGCGAATAAGGAGCTTTTACTGTATACCAAATAAAAATATTGTACAACATAGATAGATACATGGAAAAGACTCATCATCCTGTTTCTTAACTTCCACTTTAGGCGGTGGTCTAACACATCTGACTGACTGGTTTATGAAAGTGGTCTTCAACAATGGAACTTCAAAGAAGAAGAAAATTTCATTATTTTTCATGAAGAAGCCAGGAGGTGTTCCAATTTCTTGTATATTTGACACTGAAGTTACAAGACAAGTTCAGAAAAGTTTAGTTCACTTCAGCTGAAAATTCCAATTTTTTTCTCTTTAAAAACATTTTTCTATTTGTTGAAAAGCGATTTTGAACTTGTAGACAGATCTTTAATATATTTGTTGTTGAGACTGTCTTTTTAAATGTGACATATTTATTTTAAATTTTATAATAATAAAGTCAATAGTTTTTTTTTTTCATATGTAGTTTAAAAAAATTGTATGAAAATGTGTCTTTATTTTATCAGTACTACGAAAAATGCAAGAACTCACAGCACATATTAAAAAAACAGCAACATAAAAATTAGAATTCAATATCATCAGATTTGATACATACAAGAACTATAAATACCATTATTGTTACTAATAATAATGCTTCCATTTTATGATGACTCATATGCAAGTTAGTTTTAAAAGAATTAAAATAAAATACTTTACAGAGCTACATACCAACAACAAATAAACATTTATAGATAAGGTAAAAAAAAATTTCAATTAATGTAAGTAACAACATTTTCCACATTCTTTTGAAAAAGTTTTTCGCTAAATTACAAGTATACTATTGAGTTGGGGAATAAGTTTGCAGAGTTTTTATATTTTCTTTGTTTTTCAGGGATATTTTTGCTGTTTCACAAAGTGTATAGTATTCATTCGATAGAGCCTTTTCTGCTCTACAAAACTGTGCTAATTGATTTTTCGGGAAATTTTTAATTATTTTTAGGCTTAGAAATACAATATCCAGGAGGTAAAAATCAACATTTTCGATAGCTGTTCTTTGCTTTTTATCGAGACCAAAAAGTTTCTGAAGCAGCTCGGGACATTTACAACGTACGTGGAGAAGATGTCATAAGAGAGTCTACAGCAAGGAATGGTCAAGCCTGGCCTCCTTCCAAAGAAGACCATGATCTGCGTTTGGTGAAACTGGGAGGGCATGGTGTACTGGGGAATGGTTGAAAAGAATGCCACGGTCACCAAGGAGCTCAACATAGCTCAGCTACACCGCTTGAACGAGACTATACGACTGAAAAGACCCATTGATAGGGCCAAACCATACTCCTTCACTGCAACAACAGGCTCCATGTTGCACAAGTCGTCAAAGCCGTACTCCAGGAGCTCGAATGGGGTGTCCTTCAGCATCCGCCATATTCTCCAGACTTTGCGAAGTCTGATTACAATCTTTCCCTCTCGCTGTCGAACCATATGAGGGGCCTTGCCTTCTACCATAAAAAACACCCCTTAAAAACTGGTTCAAGAACTTCTTCGATACCAGACTGGGTGATTTTTGGCTGAACAGCATCGACAAGTGGATCGAGAGGTCGGAGCAACAGCGAATACATAATCGATTAATCGATTGCTATTACTAATGATTTTCTTTAAATAAAGTCTTTGATAAAAACGCTACGAACTCATTCCCCAACCCAATAACAATCCCCGAGAATCTGTATACCGAATTCAGGAATAATCCCAATTTTTTATGGGGCTCGTCAATTTCAAATTTTCCCTCCCAAAATATGTTCATATGCTTTTATCCTGAACTGAATTGTGATACTATTTAGTTTTCGTATATATTTTTACTTATTATCTCCCGAAAAGAATAATGCGCCAGTCGCTTTTCCTGTTATTAACACTTTTGGAACGTAGAGTTTACTATGACTGGATTAATCCGTAATGTTATTTTAATTTTAGCTCTTTTATTTTATTGATAAATTTTTGTGGAGACAAAATAGTATTAGAACAGCCATTTGTTGTTGGGGGAACCCACCCCTCGATAAACATTATGCCAATGCTTTTTGACAGTCCGACACATTTTAATAGAGTGCCCACGTTTTGATTCTCAACGAGTTCAATGTTTCCATTCCCCTCATTTTGTTTTAAAGAGATCCTTCATAAAGTGCCTTCTCCTCAACTTTTTGCTTTTTTCAAAAACGATCAGTTTCTTTTACCTTATTTCAGTATTCAATTTCTTTTAATACTTCAAATCTATATATTTTTAACTTTTAATCTTGAGCAGAATACTAAAGCAGAGATATTGATTACCTTTAAAAACATGACCATGCGACTTTTTATGATCCATATATTTGCATATACCTTGTGGTTGGCGCTGCATAATCAGAAATAGTTTGAGCTCCGGTAAACTCTATCAAATTCAAACTCTATTTCCAGATTCCAGTCAATTAAAATGACAAACATCATCAATAATAAAGACGGTGAACAAAAATTACTTCAATAAAATTATTGGTAGATATATGCTGACTTTCATTTATTTCGACTATTTTAAGTACTTAAATGAAATATGAAAAGAACCGTATAGTTTTCATATCTATTTTAGGAAAACATTCACAGTTTTAAAATTAATTACACATTTCATTTTTAATGATAAATTTTATATTTTAAGTTTTAATGAGTGGTATTGAGCCTTTAGTTATTTTCGAAGCAAGTACCAATCTAAAAAATGGGTATCTAAATAATAGGATATATTTTAGTTCATAAACATATGAACTTTAAAACAAAATCTTAAAAATGCAAAGCGTTGACATAAATATTCTAAGATAATAGAAAATTGAATTATGTTTTAAACCGATTTGAATTTCGTATCTACTTAGATAATTTATTTATTATTAATTTTTTATTTGTGAAAATTATTTATTTACACAAATTGTAAATTTCAATTCCACAATAATATCTTTGAGTTTCTTTTCAGACTATGCAAGGTGATCTGATAATATATGCTTTACAAAATGGATGTAATTTAACTTCAGCTGCAGAAATGTCATAAATCCAATCTTGAACTGAGTAAAAAAATGTTACTGTTATCAAAACTTAAAAATTCTAAAAGTCCTTTAATTAAAATTTTGGAGTTTTGATAATAGTAACATTATCAAAACTTCAAAATTCTAATTAAAGGAATGTTAGAATTATTTTTAGAATTTTAATCCTTTACTTTAAGTAGTAGTAATAGTAAAGGATTGTTAAGAATTTATGTATGCATTAGTATGTTATATTTATTTTCATTTAGTTAAAATTCTACACAGGTTGAAATAGGGATTTTATAATTGCTTTATTTTAATAATAAAATATTTGGAATTCTACTTTTTTATAATTCAAACTTACAATAATAAGAATATTAAATTTATATTTTTATTAATATAATCAATAAACATTCATTGCTAATCAAAATCTTCTTACAGCTGGTTTATGTCTTCCAACTGATAACAAAATTATTTATGATCCAATATTGTTACTAAAATGCTAGAAGATATCCTTAAAAAACATCATTTCTCTCCAAAATATAACGTTATCAAGCTCTGGTATACTTCTATTCATAAAATAATATCTCTATGATATTTTTTGAACAATGAAAAAAAGTTCTACAAACAAGCCCAATATTTTTCTAGAATCTATTCCTCTGTTGTTTTTTCTCACAAAGTCGCAAATAATAGAAAATAAATCATGGACAGTTCATATCTGAGTCAAATTACATCAGATAAGAACTGATTGAAATCAGATGAACTCGAAAGATAAAAATCAAATCATACTTTCTTTATATACTGTTTTCTATCTTTCTGAATACTGGGAAAAATCAAATACGAGTCACAACACATACATACAGAAATCATTCATTTTAATCCTAATAAGAGCGGGAGAAAGTATAACGGAGTTATTGTTTTGAGTTGTGAGATGACTCAGACTATGCTAGGATTACTTAGATTTCATTCGAATGTAGTTCAGCAAACGTTTCTTCTGAAATTTCGCTAAGATAGATTTTTTTTTTATCCGAAAGGTTTCTTTATATTAATCATTATTCAATATTCACGTATTAGTTACGCTATAAGAAGTAATATAAAAAATGTTTTTTATTCAAT
The DNA here is from genome assembly GCA_026543055.1 of Argiope trifasciata. Lineage (NCBI taxonomy): Eukaryota > Metazoa > Arthropoda > Arachnida > Araneae > Araneidae > Argiope > Argiope trifasciata. The sequence goes on along the minus strand of JAPMOQ010023793.1, from coordinate 36,150 downwards.
TCCTACTTAGATGAACATAGAATTTTTTTTATTTTTGTTACTTTCTATTAAATAATCATCAAAAAAAATGTTGATTTTCGTAAGTATTGAAACACCTTTACATGGAAAATACTGAAATCTTCACATTCTACCGATTGAGCTTCTCCCGTTCATTTCAATATTCGTGACAAAATGCTAAAACTCTAAAGAGTTATAAAATGATTAAATTTGAGGAATTAATTAATATTCGAATGAAAAAAAACTGTATTGACATAGAGAGTCATCCACGAAAAGTTTAAAAAAATGTATTTGAACTTGAGGGGATAATAAAAGGTATTTAGTAACAACTGAAAATTTGAATAAGATATATAAACAGATATAAGAACTAGTAGTAGGAATTGAAAAATAACTCACTTTTGCAAATAATTTATGAATATTTTCTGGAAAATGCATTTCCAATTCTTAATGGAATTTCACAGAAAATCTGATTAAAAAAAATGCAGTTAATTTTAGCAAAAATACATAGCCTCAATCTAAAATGTTAAAACTTATGGCATATATGAAAGCTATTTTTTTTCAATCAATATGAAGTTCTTCAACTTTAATACAAATATTAAGATGAAAAGATATAAAAATTTTTTTTCGAATATATATATTACGGGCAATGTGAATGTGTCATTATTGTTAGTACTCATCGGTCATTATTAATAATGATCGATTGGTAATAATAATAACCGATCATTCCCATTGACCTTAACAAATGTACGCATATTAGGAGTAATTAATATTGATACGGAATTAGTTTATTATGTCAAATTGCGTTAATTGATAAGAACATTAATAACCGTTATAATTTACTTTTAAAGAAATATTTCCGAAATTTATTTGCTATGCGTTTCTATTAAATTTCTTTCCTATCCAACTGTTAGGTACAAGTTTTACAAATTATTTTAAGCTATTTTCCGAATGATCGAGATCAGGTATGGCAAACCACTGGCAAGCAACATAATACTTTGGGCACTCCAAAAGGTTGGCATGTGACTTCATTTGATGAATTGAACATGTCCCAAGTCGACTGATTGGAAATCGAATAATTTGAAATACAACTGGCTGATTTCCAATATAGTTCAATATGAATTCCATAATTTATTGAAACAGAAAGATTATATAAAGCAACATAAGTAAAAATGCCAGTAACGAAATTTTGGAAACATGGAATCCGATTTCAGGCACATTTAACTGTTTGAAGAAGTTGACTCATCTATTTCAATCATATTTTCATCTACCTATACCTGCCAGCTATCATTTTCACATATGAATAACATTAATAGATGACTCTAATTCTGCTAAAAGTAACATCTTGCAATCCCATATTTGCCATCTAATCCTGCAACAACTGGAGTTACATTAATGTTGCTCAATTTGAACGAAATTAAACCGTTACTACTACACGGTCCGAAAGGAATTTTTTCATTGTAAAAAAGTTTTCAATTGTTGGTATTTAATTTTTTTTTCTTTTCTCGATAATTAAACATCAAAATTATTTGGTAGTATGTCTATGTCTCATAAGTCATCCATATAAATAAAAACAAATTTTTGTATGTCCCATATGCCTTCCTAAACCATTCTTTAGTGGCTATGAAACTTGGGTAGCTGATTTTTCATACCTACAGGATGGTTATAGGGATAGTACAACTGTTTAAAATTTTAAAACAATTGAATCTCAACAGCATCTATTTAACAACCTACAAATAACTCGCAGAGGTGACAGTACATTATGTAGAAATGCTAAATCTAAGGTTAATATTTTGTAGTTATAGTAAGCCAATGTGAACCAAGTCTTTTACGTATCATACGAGAAGGGTTTTAGGAGAACGATCCTGGAGATTTAAAATTTTAAATAAATTTTTGCATTTTTTGCAGTAACTTCCAAAAATATTGTAGTACAGATAATTTTGCACCATCTAAATTTTCAAAAATTATCTTTTAGACTTTATAGTATAAACATATTTTCTATGTTTAATCAATTTTAAAAGAAAATATTTTAATCCCATTTTCTAACATTAAGCTTGAGAATTCTGAATGAATATGAAACCAATCAAGAGATACACTAAATAGTTTTATTCATTACCATTCTAAAAGAAAGCCAATTTTTCAATTCTAGTGGAATGCACAAATCTAATATATAAAAATCAATATTTGTTCGTTCATATTTTATATACTGAGGTACCATTAATAATTTTTCGATAAAAGATTGCAAAATAATTGATTGATTTAATTTAAAATTATTTTTTTCTGTCGCAGCAACATGTCGGGCGCCAGCTAGTTTCGTTGTTACAAATGGCAGGTTGATCCAAAAACTTCTTATCTAGATATTTGACACTTTAAACATGAATCTGAACTTGGTGGCATGGATGGCATTGTAATGTTAACTCCCCTCCATATCTGCATAACACAAATTTTTTCTTCATTGTACTTCATTGGGAAGTTAGGTTAAATTCGATTGCAAAATTTCACACACATAAGACTGAAAAGCAGAAAATAATTATTCAAATTTAAAAAAAAATCAAGACATCTTATATTTAAGGTATCCGACTACGTTGAAAACATTGGTATTCGACCACATTGGCGATGTTTTTAAAAAAGTGTTATTTCTTGTCATTCAGACTTTTCTCTTTCCAAAACAGTGTGTTTCTTCTTAGAAAAGGAAGGTCTCACCTATTATCCAGAGGAATTTTAAGCAAAATTTCTTTTTCAGCTAAAATGTGTCTTTCACTTCCATTTTAATTTTCATAAAAATTATCCACCACTAACATGATATACCCAAAAACTAAGAGAGGTATTGATATAAAAATTTCAGCGTGTGTTTTAAATAATGTAGGCAATGAAATGAACCAAAAGTTTTATTGTTGGTGAAATACTTTTTCTGTTATAGATGTTTTTAGAAAAACTAAGTTGCGAATTTATGGAAAAAAATGCATATATACGTATATTTTTACCCGTCACTTCTTTGCATCTCAAAATATTTCTTCATTTCATTCATCATTATATTCTATCACTTGCGTACAAAGAAAAAATGGGATTGTTGCATTACAATTTTGTGTAGAATGTAAACCGTTTTGGTTAAATTTCACTAAAATTTACCACAAATTTTCCATTTGCTCAAAATATATTATATTCTCAAATTATGTTTTTGTATTTATAGTGTTTATAATTGATAATACATCTGAAAATCAAAAAATGTTTTTAAAAAAATCAAATTTTTCAAAATTTTTCCTTCGAACGTAGTCGGTTACCTTAAAATGAATTTAAAAGCATAAAATAATTTCCTCTTGCTCTAATTCCATGCCAATTCCTAATTTTTTTATACATTCCGAGTTTACATACAACTACAACTGCATACAGATTGTCCTGAGAAACTTGTGACTGTGAATTTTAAATGCTTTTTTCTCAAAACTGATTTTTACTCATTTCTTACTCACTTCAAATTAAATAACACAAAATATTATTATCATATAGCTATGAGATTTGATGAACTTTGTCTTTATGCTACTTTCTGGGGAATAAATTAAAAGAATTTAGATCTAGAGATTAGTTTTTAATTTACAGCCTACTGTTTGAACAATAATGTCATAAATTTACTAAAAATGTCATGATAAATCTTTGACTAACCGTAAAAGTTTTATTTATAATTAGAGCCATATGATTGTAGTTTGTTTCCTAGACAAAATATGTAGTTTATTTTGGTATAAGTTTCGTTCTGATGAGAATTATAGGTTTTGGTGAAGCCAATTTGAATTTTTATAAAAATTTGCTTAAATTTATGGTAATTTTCGAAAAGTGTTAATGTTTGATTCAAATATTGACATCTTATTACTAATTTTGAATAGTCTTAAACTAGAAATGTTCTTAAAATATGTCTACATCGTATTTTTCTCAAAAAGTGCTCCGAACATGTTCGGATATCTTAAAATCGCGAAAACCATAATCACGAATTTTCAAGACAATCTATGCACAGTTAAGAGTTGGTTTGGAATTATAAATCTATATTGAGCAAGAATAAATTATTTTTATTTCATTTTAAAACTAGTATGTATTAACTTTTTATTTAAGCATTTTTTTAAATTGTGAGTTCATTTTATACCGTTTATACAAAATATAAAAACAGATTTTTTTTTTCAAAAATAAAATAATCACAATTTTCTGTATGTATAAAACAATAACATACATAGCACAGAAAATCACTCTTTATTATTTATTTTCTAATGGCAGCAGTCAAATGTAAACAAACCATAATACTCATCTTAAACAGCTTCATTGAACATTTTGCATTGCTAATTAATGGATCGGCAAAATATTATTAGAAATGTCCTCGTGATGAATGGTCATAAAATCGTCCATTGATGAATAAAGCAGTCATTAGTCATAGAAACTGATATATAAAAGAAATAGGCGTTAAACTGAAGGTTTAATCGAGCGCATGAATAGACTTAGTTGTAGTCAAATGGCATCGGAAATGAATGATCTGTCAAAATAATTATCTTACTAAGATATAGTTTATATTAACCTAAAATTCAAAAACAAATCCTTTTTAATGATACCAATTTTCCCCTTATTTATAAGAATATTTTAAAATCAATTGGATTCACTATTTGTAACAAATTTTTTATATGGCATGATGGAATTCAAATTTATCATCATCAAGTAATCGATCATTAAGCACGTTTTACCTCGTTTAGCTCTGCAATAGGAGTTTCAAGTCTGTAATATTTTAAAATATATACAATTTTAAAGGGCAGTGAGTTAATTCGGTTGAATTCGATTTAAAAAAATCCTATCATATAGCGAGAGGATTTTTTAAAAAATTTATAAATCATATAACAGCCATAAAAATCAACAATCAAATCAACCGCCTTTGGTGAGCTAACTAGTCACCAAAGGTGACTATTTTTTATTATTAAAATCATAGAAATTAATAAGAGAAGCAATGTTTTGAAATACCTAGATGAAATCTTACTTTTAATTTCAAATATATTAATATGTATAATACAGGCAGAGTCATGGGATTTTCTTTTCGGTCAAAAAAAAAGTTTAAAAGTACAAAAACTCAATGGCAGACAAAAATGGCCCTATATTCAATGCTGTTAAGTAAAAAGGACATGAAGACATCGGTTTAAAATGTGTTTAATCGTTTCAGAAATGTGTTGCAAAGTAGGTTCAATGCAACGTCTATTAATTTCCGAAAGCAAGTTAAATGGCATTACTGCATTCTCAATACTAGCTCTTAGCATAACAGGAGGAACATTATCATCTTGTCAGTGTATGTTTTTTTTTTTTCAGAATCAACAAATTGTTTAGATTGTCACCATAAATAGTGTTTATGAGTTAACACGCATTGAACATGCTTTGTAAACCGCCTTCTAGGGCCGCGGTGGTCTGGTGGTAAAGTCTCGGCTTCGGAACTGGAGGGTTTCAGGTTCGAGACTCGATTCCACCGAAGAACCGTCGTATGAGGGGGTCTCTTGCTCGTTAAATCTGTCAGGCCAAACGTCCTCCCGTTGGTGTGGAGAGGGGGTGCCAATTCAGATGTCGTCCCCGTCATCTGATCTTGGTTCAAAATTACGAGGTCCGTCCCAAAATAGCCCTCGTGTTGCTTTAAACGGGACGTTAATATAACTAAAATAAAACGTCTTCTTCTTCTTTTTAATGCCACTTGGTCATACCATGCCGAATGAGATTTAGCTCTTTCGAATAAAGGCAGAAGTGCTCACCTTTCGTTGTGAATGAGCACCGTTCAGGTAAATGTACCACTTTTACTTGAGTACACACGACACAACCCTTTTTAGGGGATAGTTGAACTCATTCATACACCTGCAAGTCAGGATTGAGATCCCGATCGGAGACCGACTCAGTACCCCCGGAGGTGTGGGAACTTGGAGGACTTTGCAGTCAACGTGCCCCAACAGCCAATAACCAACACGGCGGTCTTTGGCTGAGACGAGAACAGAACTGGCTGCTTTTCGGTTACGAGACGGGCGCTTTACCAACCAGGCTACCACGGCTTTTGTAAAACGTTTCAGAGACAATAAAACACATTTTATACCAATGTCTTCGTGCCTTATTTTGCTTTTCAATATTGAATACAGCACTATTACACACCTGATGGTGATTTTTTGAACTTTTTTGGCAGAAAAGAAATTCCTTTTACGTCCTTTAAATTATTACCAAATTTAATAACGCTTGGTCCAATAGTTTTCCTCTAATTTTTATTTCAAATTGGAACTTTAATTATAAACAACACCCTGTATGTCTAACAATTACTGTTTCAATTTGGAATGAAATCTGTTTCCAACATTTTTAATATTGTTTGATTTCCTTGCTACTTTTTGAATTGAAGTGTCATTCAAATCTACATTGTTTTAATTCTTATGCTTTCAATTGAATCATTACTTGTACTCACTTTAATTATATGAATAAATGATATTTTTTAACAGTTTGAACTACTTAATTTTTTAACTTAATTTCCTGTAATTTCCTTCCATTTTTTAGTGTATTATTGTGTTCATAAAATAAATATCTTCAATTAAATTCAATGAACGATATGGATTCCAAAATTCAAGAATCAAAAAACTTTTGATATGACCAAAAGAAGAATTTTCTAGAATACGAAAAAAGACCAAGACTCTGTTTTCCTCTTCTATTAAAATTCAATTACAATTTTTATTTGAATTTTACTATCACGTTGCTGATTTCCTCAAAAGCGGAAGTAATTTATTTGAAATATTTCCAATAACATTTTTTTATTGTGCTCCAATTTGTTCTTTTTGGAATATTTTATCTGAAGAAAATGATTTCATTTGGAAAAATAAAAATGTCCTCGTTGAATCAATACTGAATAAAACATTTTTTTTCACAAATATTTCCAGTGTGAAAAAGATTTCAATCGTTTTATTTAATGAAGATATTTCATCAAAGTTTTAAGTATTTAGATTGATTGATGTAACAGCAATTGCTCTCTTTTAATGGTGAAAACATTTAAAATGAACTTGATTGTTAAGAAAATAAATATGAATGCTGCTGCGGAAATGAATGCCACGATGGATAATTTAGGCCCCGAGAATTACTTAATAAAAGTAATTTATTCCAGCCTATATCTCAAGAATTCAATCTCGACCTTCTTGACATTAAGCAATCTAAATTTGAACACCAGAATTATGGCGTTTTCTGTATACTTATAACTAATATCAGCATCATTTGGATTGCTTGGCCAAAATAAAAGAAAAAGACCATTTTATAAAATACTATGCTAATTGAAAGTTTATGGGTACACAATTTGTTTGTTTAATAAATAATTTGCTTGATAATACATATGCAATAATAATTTGCATTGTTTGATATTGACTAGCCAAATAATACATATGTTGCTTATTTAATAAAGTTTGTTTAATGCTGTAAAAAATCCCTCCAACATATTTTTAATAAAATAGTCTTAAATTTATAAAAATAAGTTTTTTTTTATGAAAAATAATAATTTAAATAAAGTAGTCATAGATTTATAAAAATAATTTTGTTGTTATAAGAAATAGTCAAAAAGTAATCTAATTATTTTTAAATATTCATTATTTGTAAACATAAGTAATTATAGAAAAGAGTTTAAATAATTAAAAAACGTTCTCGTGGGCTTATAATTTATCAACATTATTAGCAACTTTTTATAAATTGCAAAAAATAGTTTTTAATATGAATTTTTTTCAAACTATGTAAAATGAATTACTTGCATAATTTGGTTTAAGGTATAAGCCTACTTTAAAAACACTGATTCTCGACCACAATGGTAATTTTTTTTTATATTGTTATTTCTTGCAGCTCAGACTTTCTTCCTTTCAAAACAGTTTATCTTTTCTAGAAAAAGGAAAGCGCGATCTATCATCCAGGAGAATTCTAAGCAAAACATATTTTTCAGCTAAAATTTGTCTTTCACTTCAATTTTCTCAAAATATTAATTTTCATAAAAAATTATCCACCATTTATCTTGATGTCTCAAAAACTAACAGAAGTATTTACATAAAAGTTTCAGCGTGTGTTTTAAATAATATGGGCAATGAAATGAACCAAAAGTTTGATTGTTGGTGTAATACTTTTTCATTTATAGGTGTTTTTAGAAAAATTAAGTTGAGAATTGATGAAAAAAATGCATATATAAGTATATTTTTCCCCCTTACTTCTTTGCGGCTCAGCATTTTTCTTCGATTTTGGCTCATTCCATTCATTATTATACTCTATAACTTGTGTATAAAAAAATTTTGATTGCTGCATTACTCAAAAAAAATTTTGATTGCTGCGTTGCTCAAAATATATTATATTTTCAAATAATGTTTTTGTATTTTTAGTATTTTGTATTATAATTGACAATACATCTAAAAATCATGATTTTAAATAGTTTTTTAACAATCCAATTTATCATAATTTTTTCTTTGTAGTCGTATACAGATACTTAAAGTGGAAATCGGATACCTTAACCATGTACACATATTGCTAATTTCTTGAAAAATTTCTTTTTTTTTCCTTGGTTAAGAACTAAATAAATTGGTGAATTTTCATAATATTGTTTGGTTAGTTTAGTTTTGTAATATTAAGGCAACACTAGAGCTATTTTGGGACAGACCTCGTCGTTTTGGACATTGGTCAGATGACAAAGACGAGATCTGATCTGCCCCTCTCACTCTCTACGTCACACCAGCTTGATAAAACTTTATATGACGTATTTAATGTGCAGTGGACCCCTTACTCAACGGTTCTTCGATGGAATCTGGTCTCGAACCTGAAACCTTATCTTTCACAAGCCGAGTCCCTACCACCTGGTTACTGTGGCCCTTGATGTCCCTCTATCTCATATGTATCCAAAATAAACTGCCGATGTGTTTGCATTCCTTTTTCTCCCTATAAATTACCAATCATTCATGCAACCACATAAAACATTTAAAAAAAGGAACTGGTAAAGTCTGGATAAGGACTTGACACAAAATTTTTTAAACAACTAAAGTATAAACACTTCGCTTTGTCAAATTGTAAAATTTCACAACTCCATGGATTTTTAGAAATGTTTTCCAATATCGGGTATAGGTTATATTGATCCCAAGAGTTTTTATTTCCCTTTTTTTTTTCCTAAATAAGATGCAAGCCCTTTATCGTCATTTTTAGCTCTCATACTAAAACAAATTTTACTTTTTCGCTTACTTAAAAGGGTTGTGAACTTTTTTTTCGTAATTTATAGTACCAACACAGCTCATTTCTTACCTACTCGCCCATTTCACTAATTTCATCATATTTAAGAAATTATTCATTATCAGGTTTGTTCCAGTGTTTTAGTGAAATTCTATCAAATGAGAAAAGACTTGTTTATCAACCATTTTGTCCATTGCTGATTTTTCAACGGTTTGTAGCGCATCAAGCAATTTATTTATAAATATATTTTAAACGTCTGAAACAAGGGCAAATAGTTTTGTTTGCAATGTTTAGGTTCTAGTTGGTTGCATGTTAAAGCTCAAATATTTTACAAGTTCCAGAAATTTGTTCCCAGTCGGTTGTTTTGCGAAGAATGTCTCTTTGAATCTGAGATTTTGACTATTAACTAACATAAATAATGCCGTTCGGGACAAAATCCCCTAAATCTGACAAAGTTCCATCATTTACGACAGAAAAATTATAAATTGGTAATTTGACTGGTAAAAAACTATGAATTATTATTTAAAGTAGGTTTAATTTTCGATTTTTTAAAAAACTGAAATCTGCTATCTCAAATTTCAAGTTATCATGTGATAACATTTTTTACTCACCTGATTATATTAATGCGCATGCGTCAACTTTTAAAGAAATACGATGCTTTTTTTTCTTTCGAGATTCTCGAGCGCTCCAAAACTTTTCTACCACCCAAGGAAAAAAAATTGAAAATGAAAATTGCCATTTATGCTTTATTCAGTTTCTAAGTTATTTCGAGCTTCAATGCCACATTAATCAAAACAACATGTTCTCGCATGAAAAATAAAAAAAATTAATTCACATGAGTAATAAAATAATTTTCAACCTTAAAATCGATAACTTCAATGCCGAATACCTTGTAACTTCAATATTTAAATAGCGTAGCATTTTGAAACTTTTCCCGAATGTAAACACGAGTCTTTCGCGAACAAAAACTTCCGATAAGAAACCGCAAGTGATCTAAAAACCACATGCAAACAAAAGCTATCAGATCTGCACCAAATGATTTAAGAGGTTCCGCTCTTTCATTATTTTACGTCAGCATTCTGCTAATCAAGATGGGTTTTTACCCTTTGCGAAACCTTTGGACAATGTTTTGTTTTTTGCTAACACACTCACGCTGACCTACAAACTGTTATCTGCTGTTCGAAGCCCACAGACACGCGAGGTTCATTCCGAAATGAAAGGTTGGAATAGGAAGTCAAGATCTGAGGCAGGAACATTATGATGTTGCAGAGGTTATTTGCTCCATGCGGGCTTATCTGTATCTGGACATTGTCTTTTTGCATGACTATTTTGCAGTTTATTTTCAAAGCAAGCGTGCAGTGGGAGAATAGATAATTCCATTTTTTTATAATGAAGTGAGTAATGTAGTATTCGTGTTTATTTTTCGAGAAAAATTGCAGATTATTTTTTTATCAGAAGATCAAAATTTTGAACTAACCAGGAGAACATTTTCAGGGATTTTTTTATGGATTGTTTTCTAGCCTTGTTGTAAAACACAGCTTGCCGAAATTTGGTAACGCCATCATTAATATCAATTTGCTCATTTTTTAGTGTTTTAAAACTTTTTTTTTAATTCCAAAATCAGTGAATATCTTATGAAATCAACATGAAATTATTTTGCAAGAATTCGAAGGGCTTTTCTTTCGACTTTTTTTGTTTAGGTCTACAGTACAACTAAAATGAGACAGCTTCTGTTAGAAAAAAGAGTTGAATATGTATTTTCATACAATCCTTTTTTTACAGATTTGGCTCAAGATTCGGCACATATCTGCAGTTTTATAAAAACCACATCCTTAAAATTTGTCTGTAGTTTATTGCTTTAACGTATTCAAAAAAAGCATTAAAGACATAACATTATCCTGTGCCTATTAACACTAAGTTATCTCATTTGCATCATTAGCGCATATATACGCACAATTTTCCTGGTCGCTATTACTGGAGCGTATATGTACGCTGCTATTATATGCTATGCATATAATATTATATATACTATATTCATATCACATACTATATACCAATATGCATCCCACATTTCAAATATCACCACACTGAATAAAATGACTAACAAATAATGCTCAAAAAGGATTTTCCTACTTTTCTAAAATATTACATTTAAATATGAAATAAAATTTTTCCGTGATATGAGCCCTTTTTTTCATATTTTCATATGATGCAAATGATTTATCTAACCAGTTGGATGGGCACAGAATGGAAGGAAGATGGAAATATAACTAAAAACAATAAAGAAAGAAGGAGGCAGGAAACCATCAAGGTATCTCCATACAGGATCCCACTGATGTCAAATCTTACATGACTGCATTCAATTCTTGGTAAAGTAATAACTAGATGGAGGGAACAAGAATACTTAACACAAACGGTGACTATGGGTTGAACTTACAGGGAAATGAGAACACTAACTTGAAAAGAAAAAAGTGATAAATTGCATTGAGAACATGTGTGTGACATGTATCAGCAGATAAGAAATCACTGCCGAGTCAGAAAACTGTAGCGTCCGTCTGAGTCCTGTGTTTTTGTTTTCCTTCTTGAGAACTGCGCTTTTAAGGGACTTTTGAACATTAAAGGCAGATGGATGGAAGCTCCACCTTAAATAGATGTGATTCAAGATTTGAAATCTGATGATAAGGTCACTATCTAGCTTCAAAGATAGGATTCGCTGTGTTAGTGGTGTATCATGCTCATATCTAGCCCGTTCGTGACCAAGGTCTCGTGGACGCGATGCAGTGATTCCACTCTTATCAGCCCAGCGACGCTTCCACGCGAAGAGCTCCGATTGATATGGAGAGACCAGCGTCGCGTATGCGTAATCGGAAATCGGAACGTTTTATTTGAATTTTTAAATGCTACTAGATGGCGGTAAACGGCAACGGTTTTCACAACGATCGACTCATAGGGTATTTGACCTTCATGAACGGACATTAGTTTCTGTTCTATGCTTCTGTATTTGATATATTTATTGATGTAAACAAAGTGAGAATCACGGCTCTTTAAAGGGCTGGGATTTATTGCGCGCTGTGTTTATATTTTGACAGATTGTGGAAATTTGGGGAATGTTTATTAGTTAAAATGTTGGGGTAGAATTGCGTTTGCCTTTTGAGGTTTGATAGAGCGAGATTTCGAAATAGATGAATGAATCAGATAGTGAAATAAAAGAAAGTATTTCTTTTAATTAATATAAACAAACTGGGAAACACGGGTGTTTGAAAGTGCACGTGTGAGTTCAAATGACTTATTTATTGCTTTTTTTTTTCGTTAGGAGAATATGGGGGAGTACATTCAGCGGATTATTGCAAGGGGTAAGAGTAAAATATTTATAAGTAGTTTTATTAATATATTTATAAGTAATATTTATAAGTTCGGTTTTGGCGGTGTTTTTTTATGTGTGTGTTTCGTAAAAGTTTTGGGATATGTGATGGGATTATAATTTTGTGGATTATAATATGTGATGGGATTTAAATTTGCAGTCTTTTTATTAAAATGCTGATTTTATACGAATTTTTTTGTAAAATTAGGCTTAACTGCTTAAAATGCGCGTGCCGGTAGTGACGCTCCGTTTCAGAGCGTTCGGTCCCGTGACTGAGTTTTATTTCCGGCGCGCTGGTCCTCAAGGGGTTAAAAGAGGATAAAATTTACGTTTTGTAGTCAGATTTTGTCCAAAAATTGGCAGAAATCGTTATCTACAATTAGTTCAAGATCATTACTATATTAAATATTTCATATTCGTTTCATTTTTGAGTTATCGTTTTCATTGACCAACTGAGAGGCAATTTCAAAATGATGGTTTTCATGATGTTTTGTTTTTAAATTTAGGAAATCCTAAAGTATCAATATTGATTGAAATCTTAAAATTGAAATTTCAGACGATTATAATAATTTATCTATGTATATGCGAAATAGAAGAACAAAAATTCATGAAAATAATGACTATAACAATTTTTTGTACAGTGTATTTACGCTTTGATTCATACTATCCCCAGGACAAGGATTTTAATAAGAAGTTTTCTTTCTCGTCAGGGAGAGGTAACTACATATCCCAGGTAGCACAATCTGTTGCACTATACAGTACAATATTGTGCTACATTATATGATATTAAACAATATTGCGAATATTGATTGTCATACAATACAGTACACTATTTGTATGCTACTAGGCATGTTGACAAACAGGCATATGAATTCAGATCCTTTTTTTAATTCGCATTATTGATACAGTAAAAGCTCCTTATTCACGCTTCCTTCATTCGCGTTTTTACTATTCGCGGATTTAAATAATGCGACCCTATTCCTATATCCGCGGATATAATAAGTAAATACATAATAATAAAAGGATACCAATAAGTAAAAAACCCAATATCCTTTGTAAATGCCGTCAAATGGACTAATAAAAAAGTAAAATAGATCTTATTACTACTTTGCCTGTAGTAAGTTGTTAAATGCAAACTGCAAACATAGCAGAAATCGCGAATGGAATAGGACGAGATGGGTTCGAACAGATAGAATCAAGTGACATTCAGGAATGGCTTGAATCGCAAGATGAAGATCTGACTGAAACCGACTTGGAGAAAATGTTCAATTCACAGCCCATTGAAGAAGAGGCTTCCACAAGCAATGAAAACGTGACATTTCATTTGAAAAATCTTAATGAAGGTTTAAGAATGGCAAATGAGCTTTGCGATTTCTTTATGAACATTGATCCGTCTATATAACGAAGTTTTATTTGAGGCAAATTGCTAATGCGACTGCTGCGCATCAGTCTGAATGGAAGGAGCTTTTGAAAACTGCCAAGCAAGAGAAAATAGCAAAATTCTTCAAACCATTGCCTAAACCTTAAGATAATTAATCAAAATGTTCAAAAACTGCAATTAATTTGATTTTTTATAGATTTGTTTTTATTTTATTTTGTCACCTGAGAACGTATCCCCTATAATCCCATATAAATGACCATTCCGTATTCACGGTTTATGTATTCGCGGCTTATTTATGAAACGTATACCCGCGAATAAAGAGCTTTTACTGTATATCTATAAACGAGTGCTATGAAACAGCGATATGCAAACTATTTATATATGCGATATAAACTATTTATATACCCATTTTATAGTTTATCAAAGTAGACTCGTCTTAGTCTTAACATTTATTATGCCACTTTTACCAACCAGGGTATAGTGTGCTTGCTACATAGACTCAATCCGGTAAAATGAAGCACATTTACACTAAAAACTTGAGTCACTTATATTTCTCAATCTAGCAGATATATACAGATCTCTCACAGAATATACAATTGTTGACGAACAACTTACTAAAACAGATGTACGACAAAATATACCAAAATATAACAGGGAAGCTGGTATACTGTTCATTTTTTTATTAGCTTGTCTTGGCTCATATTTTTAAAGATGGAATTTTAGATCGGCTTTTTTATTTTCTTCATGAAGCGATAAACTTCTGAAATTCACACTCTTTTGTATTCTTGAAAAAAACTGTATGTTTATATTTTCAGCTAATCGATTGAAATGAAAAAAATTCCATAGGAAAAGCGCCATCTAGAGGTGTTTTTTGAAAAAATGATTTATATTTCGTTTTACTTAAAATAATGAATGATAAAATAAATGTTAGAAGTCAAAAACATAATTGAAATTTAAAAAAAAAAAGAAAACGTTTCGGTGGATAATAAAATTTATATAGCACGAATTCTTCACTTAATAACTGGGATTATCGGGGGGGAAAATGTATTTGCCATTTTACAAAAATAAATGGTCTCTTTAAGAAGATGAAGTCCTTAGTCATGTAGTAACATTCACGATTAAACATAGAAAATTAAGGTTAATCATAAAGATATACTCCGACCTATCCTTCTAACATGGGTTATTCTTTATACAAAGGACATTTCGCGAAATAAAATGCTCTTTCGAATTTAATTTTTTCTTTTTAATTATAATCTTCAGTTCCGGTTTCATTTTTTTGTTGCTCCTGGTAAACAAAATTCAATTCTCATGTGATATATTACCATTTGGTCGATATGAAATAGCCTGTTTTATGGAATTTTATCTGCAAGAAAATGGCACAGTTTTGGATGCACTTTTTTTTATTCAGTTGTTAATAGAAGAGGTTTAATTTATTCAGTACTAGATTTTAAAATTTAAAAAAAAAAGAAATTACGGGTGAACTAATTTAATAGCATTTGCATTCGATTAATCATTTTTCGCCCATTTGATTCCTGTGGGAAACTCGGTCATCGATTTCGTAAAACGCTGGTGATTTGAGATTACGTTATTATAGTTATTTTAATGTTTACCTAGCTCTTAATTACACATTTTAACCTTCTGCTCCAAAATATGCCGCTTTGTTTTAATGCAAGCACTTCTACAGATAACAACTATAAAAAAGTAAGACTTTTTTTATATTTCCACCCTTATTCATATATACTTGTCTTTCCCTTTCTGTTAAGATCAAGCTATTACTTTCAGTATAGCTTTAGGGTGAAACTATACTTCGTCTATAAATATGAAAATAATGAAGTAATCC
>JAPMOQ010023793.1:0-10674 GCA_026543055.1 Argiope trifasciata | reverse complement strand
TCGGAATTAAACTAAAAAAGGTTAACAAAAATAAAAGCTAAATAAAATAACAACTATTTATGAAACAAATCTGAATTAAAATAATTTATTAAACGAAACTAATTATGGAAACGAGAGTAAAAAAGTATTTCGGGTTCAAATAAGATTAAAAATTAAAAATTGAAAAAAAAAAAAAAAACATCATTGTATTTAGTGAGTGCTAATGCAGCTACTACTAAAATAATTTTTTGTATTCCTTTTTACTTGGCTTATGTTGCTTATATATAGCAATAATAAAAACAACATCTTAGAGAAATAAAAATTAGAATATCATCTCGCCTCTAAAATTGTGTCTCATTTACAAATTTTGATATGCAAATTATGAGAAAATGCCTATTGGCTATTCTTCACAATAATATGAATCATGCTATACAAGGAAATTGTTATAATGATATATTTCTAATACAAAGTTTCCATATTATGGTATTAATCCTGCTCTCTCTATGAGCTTTTATAAGCAAAATTGTAAGCATTTTTAATATCATTTGTTAGATTTGTTCTCACTAGTTTTGGGTGTAATATCAAAATGTTAATTCACTTTAATACATTCATATAAAACGAAATAATTGCAAGAAACAGAAACAAACTTCAGTCCATTCGCAAACATCAATTTAGTAGTGACATTATTTTCAAATTGATTACCATATTATCCGCATCATTTTGATATTTATAAAACATACTATAATATGGTAATGATAATAATTACCATAAAACGAAATTCATGTTAGTATAATCAAATTTAAATTGATTTCTGTTAATTTAAAAAATAATCAAGAAAAATCTTTTTTTTTTCTTATTTAATTTACTTACCTTTTAAATGCATTTAAAGAGGGATTGCTCACTAGTAACTCCTTTCACCTTTAATCTTTTGAAATACGATATTTTTCAATATTACCTTTTTTAAAGTATTTCTAGCTTTTTTACATTCCGTTTTGAATCCTTAATTTTTAAATAAATGTGGACTTATTATATCCCAAACGTCCTTTTGACAGAACATTTAATAGATAAACAATTCAGAAATTAAATCTTCTTGGTATGTTCATATAAAACAAGCTTAACACTCAGTCGTTACAGTAAAAATATGAAATTATTAGGATATTATTATGCTGTTTTTCAAAATTAGAAATATCGCAAAAAAATTTTCACTAGTAAATCTATGGCTAGACATATTTTGTTGTGATAAGTTGTTAGATTTTTAATAGTCTAGTTTTGTGAACTTTTATCGCTAGTATACAATACTTAGAAAGATAATGCTGATGTGAATAATTTCTTTTTCAATCTTGCATAAAATAGTTTTAAAATGAGATCTTATCACCGCTTTAACTGATGAACTGTAAGTATTCTTCGGCCTATTGTTTCATTTTTACAACAAAAACTAAACTTTAGTCGGACGTTGATTGCGTTGCCTGAACCCGATGCCTCCCTTGAAACAATTGCTTCTAAAACACGAAGGTTTTTTTTTCTTTGCTGGTTTTTATATTTATTAGAAGCTTTTGAGTGTTGTGCTGGATGATTATAATTACACATAGTAAACTGGAGCCCATTTTCATTGAAAATTCAAAGATTTGCTATGTATGTTTTAAAAAGTAAGGAAAAAATAAATGGGAAAAATTAATAAATGATCAAAATAAATTAAAATCGAATATTTATGTAAAACATGAAAGTATTTTTTACAGTGAAGTCGAAAATTAGTATATAATCAAACTCCTTTTTGCTACAATTGACATAAATACAATTTTTTGTGGAAGATGGAAGAGTTTTTCTTCAAATTTTGTTAGTATTAGATACTTTGTAAAAAATAAAAATTATTGTGTAATTATTAATACCAATGTTTAATGCAACTCTATTTATTCTAAAAACTCCTTCAAGCATGTTATTAGAATAAATATAATCGCATTAAGCATTTCATAGGAAAAATGAGTAGGTAAAATTAATCAGTTATCGTATAATAAATTTTTGCAACTATAGGAAATCAGGAATTTCAAAGTTTTAATAGAATTTTTAAAAAAACAACGAAAATTGAGTAGCAATTGAAATAAATTTAAATCGATTCGAATTATATGAAAATTTTGCATCTATGAAAATATTTCTCCAAAGAACAAATTATTTTTCAAAGCTTTTTTTCATACCAGCTCTTTTACAAAATATGTTAAGACTAAAATAAAATATAATATTTATGATTAATTAAATATAATAAAATATAATATAAATAAATTAATTATAATTTAATATAATTATATTATGTAATAAATATAATTAAATATAATAAACATAATATAAATTAAATATATTAAATTGAAATCTAAAATTCTTTAAGTGTATGAAAAACATAGACAAAATATTTCATCAGTTAATTAATTTAGCCAATCAAAATGAATATACAGGAATTTTCTGTAAAGAAAAGCAATACTATCATTTATGAACTGATAGTAAGAAATATAGTTAGCCGATTTGATTTTCAGATTACATAATTTTCACTCTATAAAATAAAAGAATAGTTTTAAGATTTCTTTATCTTTATTTTAGAACAGTAATTTTAGACATGAAGGATGTGAAATTTCTTAGAGTTAAAAATATTTCGAAATATTCAATACTGCAATATCTAATAATTCGTATAATTCAATGCTTCTTTTATCTATATCAAACGAATTCAATTGTTTTTGAAATACTATTTTTAAATTCGAAATTATCTCTATAAATAAAGATGAATGTTTGTCTGTATGTCTCTTATGCGCTGCCGCTCCGCTCATCCGATTCCGATAAGACTGAATACTTATTACTTGCAATTACGGGATGGTTATGGGCATAGTAGCTGGCATAGTTTATGTAATCTATAAATAAATTATTGGATGTATTTACCGCATCTATTAACCAATGATTAGTGTTTTTTTGTTTGTTCTTACCTTATGCGCAGCTGTGCCGCTCATCCGATCGCGATGAAACTTTGACACGTTATTACTCGCACTTTAAATGTTCGGACTGAACCTAAGAAATCACTGCTTTTCGGATTGTTTTTCACGTAACCAGATGTATGTGGATGCTTACGAGTCGGAAAGTCAGAAATTTATTTGTTCCTGCTGAAAACGGAAAAGCAAAAAAAAAAAAAAAAAAAAAAGAATACTTTGGACATGGCACG
Source organism: Argiope trifasciata (assembly GCA_026543055.1). Lineage (NCBI taxonomy): Eukaryota > Metazoa > Arthropoda > Arachnida > Araneae > Araneidae > Argiope > Argiope trifasciata. The sequence goes on along the minus strand of JAPMOQ010023793.1, from coordinate 7,499 downwards.
GATATAAAAAAAGCATTTAAAATGTCTTCGCTTTGACCAATTATATTGAAAATTTCTCTCAGATACACAATTAAAGTTGTAAGGCTGCATAAGAAATTTCATTTATATAACTTGTCAACCTTCCTATAGATTTCGTTTAAAAATTGGTACTGATGTACACTTTTGATGAATAAGTTTCGTTCCTCCAGTTTTAAATTATCTTAGCAAAGTCAAAAGTAATTCATTTTTACTTTTTCGAATATGAAATATATTGAAAATATTGCAATGGCAAAAAAAATATGTAAGCTCGAAATTTTGACAAATTTGTTCAATTTAACTCCCCCCCCCCCCTAATTTGAAAATCAAATTGTTGACATTACGTCTATCTCTGATTTAAAAAATAGCCCCAAAACTTTTTGAGATAGACAGGCGAAATTCGATATACAGCCTTTATACGAAATTCGTAGATTTTTGTAACATTTTGAGCAAAATCTGTTCAGAGGTAGCCTGTGTTTGCCTGTTCGAATATAAGTTAACACGATAACTATAAGATAAAGACAGCTAGATATATAATATTCGGAAGATATGTTTAACATCTATAATAACCTATCAAAATTTGAGTTAATATCAACAAAAGGGACTATCTATTGGTACGCTCTTTCAAAAGCATGCAAATGTAATAATTCAGTAGCACAATGACTTAATTAACGCACATATATCGAATTTGTTTTAATTAAGTGAAATTTAGTATGTGATTTCCCGCGTCAATTTTTTAAAAAAATTTTGAGAAAAATGCATCGAAAGCGCAAATTCGATTTTCAAATGCTATTATCCGCATGTTAAATAATAATCATTAAAAACCAGTCTAAAATTCTTACTATGGATTCAGTAAAGGTACTTAATTCAGAATAAATGACAAAATTTAATATTTCATCATTAATTTAATCCAAAGTCACACAAGAAGTTCTCTGGGATAACATCTGTATCATATAACGCAAAAAATTTATCTAGAATAGTTTCGTTTGCTTGAAAGTAAGAAACTTTATATAAAACTCGCCTTCTTTTCTTCTTCTTCTTCTTCTTAAAAGGAGGTATAAATCCATTTCAACACATCAAAACATTGTAGCAACTTGACAATGAACTGGACACATGATGGTAGGGAGCAATCTGTTTCTCTTTGAAATTATCTCTCGCGAAATGTGCCATTGTTTAAATAAAAAATGCATCATTACGCTATTGTAGTGTAACAATCTTGAATACTAAACATCACGGAAAGTTGCCCGATAGGAGGTTTCCGTTTCTCCATCCCCATCCCCAACAATGGAACGATCCTCGTAATACTCCCCTGAATTGTGCGCCTTATGTAGAACGTACGTGGTCAATTCTTATGCTAACATTTATGTTATTTAAGTACAAATACAGGAAGACCATGCGTTTCTAGAATAGATCACTTTCACACCGTCCTTTTAGACTGATTACCAGATGCCCAAAAAGCAGTACAGTGGTAAATGCTTGCCCACTCAATGGTCCATTGTGTTTTTGCTGGTAGTCAGGTCAATCCGTGACCCTAAAAAGTTTCCTCCCAAGAAAGTTGACCATTGTGCGACTTCGGAGATCTTTCCTGGCATTGTTTTTATTGCCTTCAAAAGAAGTCGAGATAATAATTCAATTTCAAAGTTCAGATGCTACACTCTGACACACATAGAATTACGATCACGATAGCTAATCGTAAGTGGAAGGTTGATAATGATTACGTGAAATGGACTGTAACAACACGAAATTCGAATCAAAAGATCTGAATCTGTATAGGATGCGATACACTAACCCCTTACCCAGAAGAGAAAGTTGGTGTACCAAAAAAAAAAAGGATTATTTTTAGTTGAGTTTTCACATATTGATTTGTTTTCTGGGACTGATTCTACATTTGATATACTTGTTCTAAATCAGGTTTTCAGGAATCGTTTGAATTTTCTTCTGTATTGCGACTAGTAAGGTTTTGAAAGAAATAGGTCACCTAGCGTATTTTTGTTATTTAATGCTAGTTTAAAATTCACGATGCCTGATTCTGATACTTTGTCAAATAAGTTAAAAAAATTAATTCATAAAAACTTTAATGTTTATTCCCCAAAATATTAATAACCTGAAGTAATTTTCTTGTTAATATTTCGCTTCCACCTTATATAGCATTCCTAAATGTCCTCAAAAGTCAGATTTTTCAACTGCTTTCGCTGTTTTACATTTCATATCATATCTTCAAGACTAGTTTAAACACGAAATAACACAAAATTCCTATCAAAAGATCGGAATCTGTAGACAGTGCGATACACTGACCAATTACCGAGAAGCGAAAGCTGGTGATTTGTGTATTCTCTGACAATTGTAAAGCTTGGAGTTCTTTCTGAATGCTAATAAAAGAAACTATTTATTGTATCACGTGATTCGTTTAATATTCGTTCTGAGTTCTCAATGCTAGAAAATGTAATGAAAATATGTACTTTTAAAATTGATTAAACATAGAAAATATATTTATACCATGAAACTATGATTGTTTGAAAATTAGGATTGAGCAAAATTATTTGTACAAATATTTTCGGAAGTTACTACGAAAAAAGCTAAAATTTAATCAAATTTTAACTCTCCAGGATTGCTCTCCCCAAAACTTTCTCGCATGATCTGTAATAAAGCTGTTACTTCTGAGAATGAACTGCATTTAATTTGCGTATAATAACTACAAAATATTAAATTTTAACTTGAATTCAGCATTTTTACCGATTTTATTGTGTCTTCCCGGTGAGTTATTTGGAGATTAATCCCCGCTGTCATTTTGTGGTATGGAGAGGGGAGAGGTGCCACTTCAAGTGTCGTCCTCGTCATCTGACCAAAATTCAAAATGGCGAGGTCCGTACCAAAATAGCCCTCGTGTTGCTTTGCAACGGGAGTTAATATAACTAAAATAAACTTGGAGATTAATCCATAATTAATATAAATAGATGCGGTTGAGATCCGAATTTTTTTTAAATTTTAGATATGCTTATAACCATCCCATAGCTGTAAGGAATAAGTATTCGAATTTTTTTGATAATCTATTGAACGATACGGTAACACATAAGAGACATACAAACAAACATTCATTTTTATTTATATAGATGAATTTATTTCCAAATTTAAAAAATGGCATTGCGAAGAATTTTTTCTTATCAGTGAGGACTATTATGATAGTGCCATGTGATCGTAACACGAACAGGGCTTAAAGATACAGCAGGTCCTCACCCCTACCATCTCGTAATTGAATATGAAAAGCTGCTAGCATGGTGGTTGGTTAACGTCACTCTGAAGAGTACAGGAAAAGGCATCTGCTCTTATGGATGATGGAACACACTTCCTTAGGGAAAGATTGTACCGTCGCCGGTGATGGCTTCTAGGACTCAACCACGTAGTCTGATTGGTAGAGCATCAGTTTTGTAACCGAAGGGCAATAAGTTCTGTCCTTGTCTCGGCCAAAGACCGCCCTGTTGCTAATGGCAGTGGGGGACCATTTAATATTTAGTGACTGTAAAGTCCTCCAAGTTCCCCTACCTCTGGGGATATTGAATCAGGTCTCTGATTTGGATCTAATTTCGACTCGCAGATGGATGATTGAGTTCGACCGCCCCTTAAAAAGGCTTGTGCCGTGTGTGTTCGAGCACGGTCATGCTTTCGCTTTAACGGTGCTCGTTCACAACGAAAGACGCACACTTCTACCTTTATTCGAAAGAGTTCCGCTCATCCGGACTTGGTATGAACAAGTGGCATTAGACTCACACACCACCACGAAAGACTCAACCATGGATCCCGCGGTCGAGTTTGTTTGTTTTTAATCCGGGTACTTTTGGGGAGGGTCGGGGAGACAGTGATGTGACTCTCTTTTACCCTTTTACAAAGAGCACCATAGAAGTGAAAGAAAAATGCCCTACTATGGCAGTAATTTATACTTTCAGTCACAGATTATGATTAGAGCGGAAAAAATCATATTGTATCTTTAGGATTATTCAATCACACTACACTACTTTCGCAATCTTTTTTTGTTCTTATATTTTTTACAACTGAAACCAAAATCAGTGGCAATTTTTTTTATTAACCCTTAACTGGAGACATGCGGTTTGTGCGACCGCTAGCGATGAACTTTCGCTCGCCCTTATTCTATTTTTAGCTTAGTTGAATGGATTGACTCTGTAACCTCCTGTTTTGTGACCTTCAATACACCAGCTCATCTTCCACCCATTTCAGCAGATGGTTTTTAAAATAATTCAGTTGTATCACTCAGACATCACCTCCTCGTTAATGTCCCAGAAATAAACAAGGCTTAGCAGATGGCGCGAAAACTTGGGCCCCGAAATATCATCCAATTCACTGATATCCTTTTATGAAGCAGTGCTCCAGACACTTTTAAATGAAGTAGAAAGTGGTTTGAGTGATAAGGATAATTGTACAGAAGAGTTTTTCGATAAAAGTCTGCATTCAACTGATTCTGACATGTATGTTCAAACACAATTAATTTTCCTAGTGAAAATGCATTTTGAAAAATTTATTAAATATATTCATATACCAAGATATATATATATGCCATGTTTTAAAATGCTTTGGAAAATCGTGCTATGAAAGTCACACAAGGTGATAAAAAAAGAGCCCATTTTACCCATTGTCAATTTTTTTTATAATTTTTTCATATAATTGTTGAATTTTACATTTCATTGTTTTCTACACACATTTATATACTGAAAAAAAAATAGCATTTAAAAAATAAAGTAAAAGGTTTTTTCAAGAATATTATTTATTTTAACATGTCATTTGAGAAGAAAATGTATGTTTCAATACATTTACTTTTTTCAGTGACAAAATATTTTGAAACATTTCTAAAACATATTTATAAATTATATTTATTATAAAACATATTTATAAAAAAATTTTTGTAGAATATATTAACTGATTTTCCATTGAATACTTTCATTAGAAAATTTGATTCGAGTGTAAAGAAAATACAGTCATATAGACCGCACCTCCCCAGTTATGTCCTAAATTTTCACTTCCCCAGTTAAGGGTTAAATAAAATTTAATACAAATGTTTGCATGAAACTTCGCATTCGTTTAAATTGAAAAAAAAAACCTTCAAAAATGTACTTCATTTTTTTTACAATATAATTTTTTTTAACAATTTTTACAATTTTTTACATTTTTTTTCTAATGAAAGAAAATCGGGGTGAATGGTGAATAAAATATATAAAATTCTGGGAACTCAAATTAATATAAATAAAAATAAATATTTGTCTCTATGTCTCTTATGCCTTCTTAAACCGTTCATCCAATTGCGATGAAACTGGGTCAGTTTATTGTTTACACCTACGGGATGGTTATAGAGATAGTACAATTATCTTAATTAAAAAAAAAGATTCGAATCTCAACCGCATCTATTGACCAAGGATTCATCTCCAAATAACTCGCCGAGGAGACAATATATTCTGTAGAAATGCTCAATCCAGGTTAAAAAATATTTTGTAGCTATAGTGCGCAAATGCCACGCAAGTCATTGTTAGAGGTAACAACTTTATTATGCCAGAAAGTTTTGTTATTTTTTTAAATTTTAATTAAATTTTAGCATTTTTTGCAGTAACTACCAAAAATATTGTACTACAAATAACTTTGAACCATCTTAATTTTCAAAAATTATCTTTTCAACAATATTAACGATTTTGTGGTATAAATATATTTTCAAGATTTAATCAGTTTTAAAATAAAACATTTTAATCAACTTTTTTTAAATTAAATTTGTGAACTCTGAACGAATATGAAACGAATCACGAGATACAATAAACAGTTCCCTTCATTGCCATTCTGAAAGAAGTAGAAATATTACAATTCCAAAAGAATACACAAATCTAATGTCTGAAAAATGAATGTTTGTTCATAACTTAAATACTGCCGTACCTTTCATCCTATTCCGATAAAACATTACAAAATTATTGATTGATTGCGCTTAATATTATTTTTTTTTATCGGCAGTAACGCGCCGGGTACCAGCTTTGTATACAATAAAGGGAATATACCAGGAGTTATTTATGGAAGCTATTCAATAAATTCATCGCTTATTTAGAAAATTAAAATAACTCTAATAAATTTTGAGTAAGTATTTTTCTTGTTCAAAACCATGAATTTCTATGATTCTTTGGCAACATGAAACTCTATCCCACCATAAGCATTACTGGCAATAAAACTATTACCTCAGAGAAAATCTTACATTGCACTTACGTGCAATAACTACGAAATATTAACGTCTATCATAAATTTAGCATCTTTACTGAAGCTGTTGTGTCTCCTTGGCGAGTTATTTGACGGTTAATCCATGGTTAATAAATGCGCTAAATAAATTCGAAAATATTTTTCATACTTTCAATGATTGTATTGTGCCTATAACCTTCCCGTAACAGCAAGTAATAAGTAATCGAAGTTTTACAGCAATCGGATAAGCAGTACGGTAGCGCATAAGAGGCATACAAACAAACATTATTTTTTTAAATATAGATATCACACCAAGAGTAGCTAAATATGTTTAATACACAATAACCACATTTAGATTATCAAATATTTTAATAACTGCTACAAGTTTTTTTAAGAAAAAATATCATTGACTGCTAGAGTGGAACTTTCAAGATTTTTAAAATTATTTTCAAATGAATAAAAGATATTTTAGAGGAATTTTTAAAACTATTTCTTAACAAAACTATTAAAAAAATATTACTTAAAAACTTTTTTTTAGTTGAAAAAATTCCAATCACATTTTTTGTTTGTTTGATTACATATTCTTTGTGAAAAAGTCGGACGCAACCGTTGCTTTTTCATGATAGCGAAAACATTAGCATCTTGAGGCCTTTATTAATCGAGAAAATTTGATATCGGTTTTATTTTATTTAGAACTTTTGATGATTCTATATAAAATATGTGATTTTCAATTTACACAAAAAATATCAGACATGTTCTCGAATTCTCACTTGAAACGTAAGAATAAAAGTAACTAAATTCTCTATGATAAACAACTACGACGTTATATAATCAAATTCTTTGGAGGAAGTAGCCCCTTTTATGAAACTTTGTATTTCAGTCTTCAAAAGAAATAAAATCTTCTTTTTTAGTTTAACTATCCTCTAATAAAGTCATTTGAACGACATTAAAAGCTATTATCTCGAAAATAAACAATAAACATATTAGCTTCTTAAGTTGCCATTCTTTTATAGACTATGACATCAGCAAGCAAATAAGGTTAAAAACAATTTTCCCAATTCGCGACACGTTTTGTGTCAATGACACTTGAGTGGAAGTTTCTCTGAGAGAGCACTGCCCAGCTATCAATTTAAATTTCTCTTATTATTTAGTATTCCTAATTCAGTCCTCCAAGTATGCCGCTCGGGTATTTTACCATGCAAACTCACCGATAATAAAAGTGTTTTTTGTTTATTTCTCTATCGGTGACAAATTGAATGGAAGCCCGA
>JAPMOQ010023777.1:506654-551640 GCA_026543055.1 Argiope trifasciata | reverse complement strand
TCGTGTCAACCACGTTTTTGCAAATTCATATCATTATATATATTAGCACTTTAGAGAAATCTTAAAACAACCTAAAGATTGTTCAGTGAAAATATTTTTATCATATTTTCTCGTGTTTAGAAAAGCAATATCTTTTTTTATTAGCAATATCAATGCGATAACACAAATTTTCTGCAAAATCGCTAGAAAAATTTGCTTACTTCAGTTGAAGCTTTACTTGACGGTTTGTATCGATGTTATAAAAATAGAATATTTTTCAGTGAGTGACAATTTTTTCAATGAGTGTTTTATCTGAATTCCTAAAACTTTAGAACTTCATAGAATGACGTTAATTATGTAATTATCCTCCATTCTTAAAGGTTTAACTTCCCTAAACTTTTACTGTTTCAATGGTCCTATGGTCAAATTTATATTTATTGGTGTATTGAAAACAACAAGAGCACGTACTATCAACCAAAGAAATCACCTAAAAGATCACTCTTTTTATATTTATTTGAATCATTAAAATATTTAGTATCACAAAATATTTTAAAATAGAACTATATTCACTAAAATTAACAGCGAATGTTACAATGTTTTAAAAATATACTTTGAGATATAATTATTGACTAACCGGAACATTTAATTTATTAATATCTTTAGTATTTTTAATCTCAATTCTGTTATTAATTACATTTCTCAAAATAAAGATAATTTGATATCTAAATTTGTTAAATAACATTACTGAGGTTTAAATGTAGCTATAAATTTATATTAATCTGATTATATTTAAATAATTTGTCAAACTGAACAATATTGGTTTTAAGAAAAATACTTTCTTAATATTACATTAAAATCTATCATACTTTAAAAATTCGTTTTATTTTAACTATTTTATAAATATAAATTCTTTAAAAATTGTACCCACTACTTAAATAGTTCGCATAATTTTCAAACTAAATGAAACGCAAAGGATTTGTTGATAAAGCTGAATCAAAACATGGTTTGAAAAATATTTTCTTATAGATATAAAGAAAGCTAAAGTCAATTCAAAGCGCAGAGAAAAATATTTTCCCAAAGCTAAAATCTATCTTCTCTCATTTCATTTAAAGAATTTCAAAGTGATACGAAATATTTTTCGGCTCCCGGAATTCCTGATTAATTCAATCTTGTTATTTTACAAATATTGAAAATATAATAAATATTATTAATTTTATTCATCTTTTCTTGATGGAAAACATTCTAGAATATTATCATTTAATAAAATAACATGCCAAACGAAAGAAAGGTTCCACAGGCATTATTTTAAAAATTATTGCAATCCTTAAAATATAAATAATAAATCATTTAAAGCTTTTTGTAAACGATGATTGTTTGTAAATGATAAAATACGTTTTTAAATAATTAATTCTTTAAATTCGTTAAAATCGTTAAGAAATCTATATTTGGCTTGATACATTATTAGTAATTATATCATTCAGACATACTTTGCACAATTTTAAAAGAATATAAAGATATGCTCATCTTAATTAGCATATATTTTAAAGATATATTGAGTGTAATTGACCTTACTGAAAATAGATGTTCGCTCTGTTTAAATAACTGAATGATCTCTCAGCTGGCTTGTAAAGTGTCATATATAATAACAAGAATGGCATAATTCGTGCGTTATTTCGTATTAACTAAATGTTTGTAAGTTTCCTAAATTGTCTTCCAGGAAGGTATGAAATGATTTTTATAACACTTCATATCCGATGTATCTAATATTTGACTGAATAATTTTATATTAATGTAAAAAACTTTTTTTTTAATTTGGAAGATGTTTCTGAATATAAATTAAACATGTAAAGCACGCGATTTTTACAGAAGTATATTTGTTTGGCACATTTATTTTCCTCATGTAGTTTCATTTACTCAATTATTTGCTAAGACAGAAAAATTTTAAATTAGAAATTATAAAAAAATTGTAATTTAAGATTTTACATTAGAATTATATTGTATGAAATTATATGAGTAATTAAACGAATTGAAAACCCATCTCTATTAGAATAATTTTAGCAAAGGGGAGGTCAGCTGAAAACGAGGATTAAATCTTCCGATATGGTTGTTGGATCTCGGTACCCAGAAGGATTTTGAAAAAGGAGAATTTGACTCCTCCCATCGAGGTCGGGACGTATTTCCTTAGGAGAGGGTTGAACCGTGGCCGATAATGAACCTTAGAATCTATCCACAGCTCTCTTCTGTGTTGTCGTTACGCCAGTCCGTTCATTCAGTATTTATTATCCTTGGAACTTCGGACGTTTCGGAGAATCAGAGATACGTCTTAAAAAAAGAAATACTGAAACATAGTTTTATGTGGTTTGATAAAATTCTCGCTGAAGAAAAAAAAAGGGAAGTTTATTTAGTTAAAAAATGATTATCATCAATGATGTCATTTCACAGTTCCAAAAAATTATAAAACTTCGTTAGCGTGAATTTTTAAAGATATTAAAAGTAGAATTGGGAAGTTTATTTTCATTTGATTGGCAATCGGTAGGTAAAAACAATTATTTTTTCTCTTTAAATTATTAATATAATATAAGACGATAATCAATAATAATTACCATGGATAAATGAAATAAAGCATTCATTAAATTTTTTTATTACAAATTGAATCAAACCTAATGAAACAATATTAAAAATGCCAACATTGAAAAAACTGAAAATTAATGTTTAAGAAATTATTCACATTAATTTTCATCTTTTCAAAGATTTTATAACATTTTAATGCGTTTTTTAAATGTATCATTGATATGAAACAAGAATTAAAATCCAAATAACATAAAATTGTGGCTTGTATTGACTTTTTCACTTTATGATAAAGAGTTCTAATTAATTTTCAAGAAACTCCTAGCAAGTTTAAAGTGTTAAACACTGGAATTTCTACACTTTTTTGGAATGTCAAGATCAGAACAAAAAACAAAACCCAAGAAATTTTCAAACTTTGTTGGAATTCAAGACGAGCAAGATTTATTGCTCAGGCTTTCAAGACTAGTCATTTTTCTGTAGATGAGTACTGACCACTTCTGCTGAAATACCGATGCATTATTGTCTCTTACAAATGCAAAGATGCACAGTAACTGACTTTTCATATTTATAAATGGGTCTTTTGAAGAAATGATTAATTACGCGTCGAATGTTGCATTTCATTTCGTCGGGTCACAAGATTAAGTAATTCAATCCATGGTCAAATCGACATAATCCCTAGAGTATGTTCAAAGACTTGGGCATCTATATTCATTCGTCATTAAGTAAGAATAAGATGTTGGACTGAAGACAGCTCTAGAATCAATCATGCTAAAATCTTTAAATATATACTTGATAAGAAATATATTTTACCAGAAAGGGAAGGCCATTTCCTCCCTTATATCTCTGTCTAATTCTTTGGCTGTATTTGCATTAATCTTCTATTCTATGGTATATCAATGTGTTTATTTTTTCATTTAAATTGTGCTTTTGTTTTCTGCAATAAATATTTCAATTATGTTAATGTTGATTGATTTAAAATTTTATTCTTCAAAACAGTCTACCTTGTTATAAATTTAGCTACTTTTGAAAATTATTGCTAATTTTAAGAAAAGAAAATATTTTAAAGGGAATTTAAACAAATAATTTAAAATATTACTTTAAATAAATATAAAAAAGAAATGAATTTCAATTCAGAATTCAATTGGGATTCTCACTGAAAAGTGATGTGAATTGTACTAATAACTTAGTCTAATATAGTATTAGTATGAACTTAAACAATTATTCCAATGTAATTAATAAAAGAATAATTCTTTTATTTAAAATACCCTCACATTCTTTTAAAATCACTCATTCATCTCTTGCTTTTTATTAAATTTATTTTTTTACACAATCATTCAATTTTAATATTTATATTAAAATAATTTTTGAAAATTCACTCATTTTAAAATGAAATTACCTCTCAAAATTAAACGTTAAAATCAGTTAAAACGTTAAAATAAAAATTAAATCATCATCGTTATCAGAGTTAAAGTTCTATAATATTGGTACCATTACTATAGAGCTTAGTTGACTTTGCGAAATATATTTATAGTAAAATTTAATAGAATAAAAACTGATATAGTCTATGAATAAAGTTATAAAAGTTTTGAGAAGATAAAAATATTTGTCAAACGCTCATAAAGTGTTAGGAAAATTTTACTCTAAAAAACTTTATTTCATATATTATATACTTAACTTGTCAAAAGTGATAATTTACAATACGTTAAAAAGCAATAGGATATAAAATAAGGAATTCATCAAAAATATTTGAATTAAAATATGGAGAGTGTAATAAAAATGATTATCTTTTACCAAATGCACTCTCATATTTCTATATTTTTAATATTTTTGAATTGACTCATATTTATTCAGATAGCTTTAACAAAAATGATAACAAAAGATCCAGTAGAAACATTAACTATCTCTAACGATTCCCAGGAGACGCAAATAACTAAAACAAGACAGTGTCGCCAAATTTAGACGGTAGCCATATAAATAACATAATTTTTAGGTTATCTTTCATTTTATATAATTTCCAACTAAATTGTTTTATGTATAAAATGATATAAAAAGAATAAGAGCAAAAACCTTTCTTTACATTGCTCTATTATTTGCAAGTGAGGAAAATTGAATATGCTATCTCGATATATAAAGAAATTTTTACATGCTATAAAATTCGAAATTACTAATTTAGTCGAAAGGATAGTTTTTTTCCAGTCCGTTTTCTAAAACTAGATTTTTGGTTTTTAATAGATTTTTATGACAAATATAAATTTTAGTCTCAACTAAAAAAATTGTCTCTCTATCTTTAAATATCTATATACAATCTATAATTTTACTTTCTCTTATTTAAAGTATAAAGACAATATAAGAAATACAGAGAACATCTAGTAAGAAAAAATGCAATTTGAGGATTTTGACCGAAAATACTCAGCCCCCAAACTAAACTTTTTTAATTATTATATCTGTATGTATGAGAACACGATAATGCAATAGCGTTTTATTCTAGACTTGAAATCCCATTTGATGCATTTGTGAATTCTATATTACCAATTTTCTGAATGTAGACTCATATGATAGCATTTGGCATATTTGGAATTCGTAAATCTGCTTCAAATTTGCAGTTAAATTCATCGGAAGGAGGCAATTTTCAGTCTGTATTTTTACAATCATTTAAATACTATAGTTAAAAAATGCAATGATTTAACCGTAAGAAATTTGGTTTCTTATTTTGTGATTTCTATTGTAGTTCTGTATCAGATTTTTTGTGTTAATCAGTTCCAAAAAAGTACCCAAAACTTGTGTGTTATTTTCTGGTACTTGAGTATAATTTTTTTTTAGGATTAATCATCAAAACTCGTATGATAATGAGCTGTTTCAGAAACTACTTTTCATCCATGGAATAATACAACTCATATTTATTAGAGTCTGCGAGGCAAGTTCTGATATATCATTCCATGAAATTTAGTCAGAGGAAGTCTAGATCAGAGAAAGCGATCCGAGTACAAATGAAATGCTATTATTACAGAACATACAGAACTAGATAGATAAGATTTCGATTTTGATAGAAATTGTAATGAATCTCCATATTTCAAGCATAATATTATAAAAAACGCGTTTTTTGGCATTGCGTCTGTTTGTCCATCTGAACACGATGAATCGAAAGTGTTTTGAGTTAGGCAGATGAAACTAGATACAAGTATTTTGGAATAAAGTTTTTTTTTATAAAATAAAAAAAAACATTAAGAGAAAGTCTAGCTGATGTAATAAAAATAACTCAGAAATGTAAAAACGTTGAGGGAAAAAATTTGCTAAACAGATTTAATCTCTAACATGTAGTTTCTTATCAAATTTTAATTCAAATTTGGCAAAGGTCTATCATTTCTCATGCCTATTAGTGTAATAATTGTTTGTAAATAAAGACAAGATTTTATAAAAATACTATATTCAAGCTAAAGGACTATTTATATCATTATAGTTATTTGTTAATTACATGCAAAATATCAGATTTATTTATTGAAAGGGAGAAGTTCTTTGTTTGATATAATAAGAGACCATTCTTACAGATTACATTTTGTGTTTATCCTGTTATGTTGTAATTAGACACACATAATTTTTGAAAACTGGTTTCATACAGAGTTTGTTAGACATATACAAGTTTTTATCACTGTTCATATTCTAAATTACTATGTTTTTACCACTTACCAAGTTACATTCTTTACAAGCATAAATTTTTAAAATGTGTTTATCAGATTCGAAGAGGACTGGCACGTAAAAATACATCAACATTTTTAGTTCCATTTTTTAATTCTATTAAATTTTCTTGGTATATTCCATGTATGAAAAATTAAAAAAATATGCATAAGCGATAACTTCTGATTTTGTGAGTTTTAACATCGATAGCTTTTAGGTGTTATTTCCATTTAAGCGGATGCCATTAACAAACAAAAATATGTTTTGAATGCGAAAGTTAAAAACAAGACTTCAGTTTTTCGAAAGTATGTTTTATATATGCTTAAGTGTGTTTATTTACAAAGCATCCTTTGATCAAAAATAAATAATTTCGAAGAAATTTCGAAACTTTTCTTAACTCTGTCCCTCACTATTGCAGAGAAAATTCTTCAGCATTAGAAATAAACACTTTCATTATCTTTCTATCATTATTCTGAGTCGATTCTTTTATCAACTAAATTTCACTGAAAACAGAGATGAGAAAAATGTTTTCATGTAAAAGTTTTAAAAAAAATCTTTATTTTTTATCGGCAAAGATAAACAGCAGCATGTTTTTATGCTATGTTAAAGTCAGTAGAAATATACGTTTACAACAGTTTATTTTTTCTCTATGAAATTTAAAACGTAGATTGATTTTTAATAATATTCAATTTACGTTATCATTAAAGCATTTAAGATAAGTTTTTCAGAAATTACTAGCACTGAAATTATTCATATCAGATGACTAATTCATGAGACGTTTTTTAAAAGTTTGGAGAATAGGAGATTGTTTTCTTGTTAAAAAATGAATATTGAAAAATAAATGAAAAAAAAAAATCAGTCAAATCTTTTGAATCAAAACATTCTATTTAAAATACATGGAATCATAAGGAGAAAGGGCCATTCAATTTCCTACTGCAGTCTTAAAAGGAGTAAAAATGCAATCTGCAATTATGGTTTGCAGATAATCTACTGAGACATCTATAAAATGGGACATTGACTAGAAATCCATGGCTGCAGGATCAAAGAAACGCTTTTACCCACATTCCTGTTTTATAACGGAAAATACCAGGAATACACCAGGAACACCTTTACACCAGGAATATTCCTTAAAACATGGATGATAAATAAAATAATTACAGATAAAATGTGACCTAAATGTAGCATTTGTAAATACTAGCTATCCCAGCTTGCAATAAATCTTGATATCCAAAACGGTAATAGCGCACAGAATAAATAGAGTTGTACTGAATTTTCAACATTGAAAAGGAAGAACTGTATCATCCGTATATCAACAGAATAATTTTGAGAGTTCCGTTCCTAATAAAAAAAAACAATCGCCAAATCTCCAAAATACCGGCAAAATCTGGTAAAATAAAATAAAATTAAAGGCTATTTCTTTTTGTATAAAGATTGTATTTGAAAACAGTGGAAAATGCTCTTAAATATTCCTTATTATTTTAAGCATTGTGTGAAATAAGTCATTGATTGAGCCTAAAATTATGATGAAAACGGCATTAATGGCATTGGTAAAGACATGGAATGACAGAACTGATATATCCGATATGTTACATTCAGTTTATGGATGTTATTGTAGTTGCCTAGCACAGTGTCTTTTTTTTTTCAAAAAATAAACTATTTCTATAAACTCAAAAAATATTTTTATTGCTAGCGTTAGTACTTTTTATGCGTATGTATAGTATTTATTTAGAGTAGTTGTAGATAAAATGGTTTTTTTATGCAATATTTCTTTGCTGATATTTTTAATGATAAAAACATTAGAAAAATTTTTATTGTCAAAACATATATGTAAGAACTATTTTTTTCTTTCATTAGATGCTGAATTAAATATTTGATTATAATAAAATACTAACGATTTTTGTTTATTAAAATAATAAACCGAGCTATTTTATACTCATTTTTATTATTCCTTCATTTCATTTATAATATAATTTTGTTATTTGATGTTTTAATCGGAATACAAATAAATATATTTTCATCATGGATTCAGTCTTTATCTCATTTCAAAAACAGTCAAAATATAATCAATATATCTAATACTATAATACGAGGAATGGTTGCCAAGTCGAAAATCGCCCCAGAATTAATAAACTCCGGTAAACTTGGGGGTCTGGGGCTTTTGGCCACGAGAAATCGATTGGCGCCGGTTTTGAAGCGCTACGGTCGAGTAGTTCGGAGTTACAGATAGGATATTTTCAAACTTTATTCGTTCGCCATAATGGCTACTTAAATTTTCAAGCGGTAGCGGGCTGCCATCTATAGCCAATATGGCGAAGTAATAAAGTTTTATGTTTATGCTGTTATAGGTAAATAATATGTTTCTTATGTATGTATATATATTTGGTTTTTCTAAATAAATTTGTCAAAAATATTGAACTTCAACACACTTCAATCTTTACCTTTGTATAGAATAGTTCCCTTTCCAAACTCTAACTTTGTTTAGAATAGTTTACAATGGTGCACTTTAACCGATTATCTTTTCACCAATGGTTTCACAAATTTTCTTATGGCATGTATTGTTTTGATAAATCACAATTGAAAATTTAAATTTTCGAGTTAGCTTCGATACCTGTTTTCTCCGAGCGGAGCTCGGTCACCCGCTGGTATGTTTATAACAACAGTTTTGTCCTTGGAAACAAATTACTTTTTTTTATGTTGGATTACAAAACAGTATTATTCCATTTAAGATGTGTTTTACGCAAGAATTACAAATTGAATTTAGCTTGAAAACTGCTGTTATAAAATGTGAGTGGTTTTACTAAATATCTCTAAATTTCTCAATTTAATTCTTCACATTATTTTACAGACAATTTATTGATCTATAAAGCTTCCCTCTTTATATACTTTTTATAATATAACTATTTTTCTGAACGTGTTCAGTTCCTAGTTATTGTTTAATACTCTTGTTTTTTCCTATTAATTACTTATCTTGAAGATTTTGAAAGGCTATCTCTAAGAGGAACAAAAATCCATTAGTTTTTTCAAGATATTTTAATCAGTTTTCTTATGCCACTTTTTATAGTTTTTATGTATTTCCCTGATATGCCTTCGTTATAGTTAGAAAAATATATGAAGTAAAATCTTAAATATTTTTTCAAAACGTCGAAGAAGATATTTTGAATCTTTGAGCTTCTTAGACATTGCATCGAAAACTAATCTTTCTTTTTCCTTAATAATCCTACGAAAGGGAATGAAAAAAGAAATATAATTCCATGTTCACATTCATAATGCAACGGAGATCAAACAAATAAAATATAAATGGAATCTTTTTATTTGATGTAAAAAACTTTCATTTCTCCATTTTAAATAAATTCATAGGAAAATGAAAGGATATTAAGGCATGAAACATGCTTTAAGAAAATGTAGAATCTATTCGTTTACTTCCGACAATCAAATGCTTCTTAAAACATTCCAATGAATAACACAGTGTTTGTATACTATTTCTTAAGCGCCCAACGCTGAATTATGCATTACTTACTGCTGTTTTACCCCCGATTACTGGGCTTTTAATTGATATAGTTGTAATTTTTAGATATTATTCAAACTGTTTATCCCGAATAATAATCTATGATTACTCGCTAGTAATTTACAACGCCTACGGTATATTTAAAAATATACATATATATGCTGGTTTATAATTACCTATCGCATAATTTTTATTTACGCTATAATTTATATTATGTGTGATTGTGATTAGTGAAATTCTCTTTATTTAAAATCAGATTCCTATTATTTTTGTTGCTGGAAATTCAATTCTCTTAAGACTAAAAGAAATCATCTGACTTTCACATTTTTGGTTCTCCTACAAGGTTATTTTTTTAATATCAACTTTATTCTGAATTTATATAAAAATATGAATCCAAAACATTTTATATATATAATATATGATACTAAAAACGTTTGAAATGAAGTCTCAACAATTAATAAATAGGGATCAAAAAATCTCTTAAATTTATTAATTTTGGTTACGGGCCAGCAAAATAACATTCTTTTTAGATTTTTAATTCTTTGTAAGTTCAAATGATAAAGCATTTTATCATATTCTTACTGAGACTCTCTTAAATTCAACGGTTTTTCCGTTGGTAGCCTAGGTAAGTTTAAGTAGATGTCTACTAAAGAGTCAATCTCGCCAACTGTAGGGGTTAAACATAGGTTCAAATTATTCCTAGTTTTGCTTAAAAACTGGATGTAACTAAGCTAAACTAAGCTAACTGCCCAAGTGATTCCTCGCGAGTATCCGATAACGAATATAAGATATACATAAATTATATATACTTATATTTGATAAAATTAAAAAAAACACTGTTTAGAACATCTTTCTTTACCATTAAAATGTTTGATTTGAAACAATTCCGTGATATCGTCATCATCAGAATTGGAAACAGCTCAGTAAATAGAGCTCTACTGAAATCATGATGCATCCGAGTGGTGCTTTGAGTGAAAAAGAAAAGAAACATGAAAAAAAGAAAGAACATGTGTAAAAGAAACATATGTAATGTGTAAAGAAACATGTGTAAATGTGATTCGAATAAAATGTATGGATTTTCCTTCCTTACTTCAGTAATAAATAATATATGTTGTGTAAATATGATTTTTCAGCAAATTTAAAATATTTCGGCTTCCCTGTAATTGTTATGTCAAAGAATCTGGAAATAACTTCCAGTACTTTGAGCTGAATTATTGTTCGTAAATTTGAAATTTCTTTACAAATACAAAATAATACATTGTACAATATATATTTGGATTAAATCTTTCTTTTGTATTATGATTTATCTTATTGACTTGACTTAATAAACTTAAAGGTAAACTTATATTTTGGAATTAAAATTTAAAATTCTTTTACATTTAACAATAAAGTAATCGACATGTTCAAATAAAAATAGTAAATTCGTTGAAAAATAATGCATAAAATAAATTTTAAAAATGAACAATATGAAATAATTTATACAAGCTTCAAATCTCAAATCTTACTGCATAATATTATTTTAAAAATATCATCATCTTAAAGCATAAATCACAAATTAATAACGAATAAAGAAAACGTTTCTTTTGTCAGCCATAATTTTTAGATAAATATGTTATGTCAGATATGAAATAAGATATGGAACATCGATACTTCAGATATACGGCTTAGTTTAATACTAAACGAATTGGTTCGAAATTTTGATCAATGGTGAAATAAAAATTATTACACACGAATGTAAATTACCATTAAAATTCCAGTACCCACAAAATTTGAATTCAGTAAATATTTACCATCTCAGAAATTGCAAATATTCTCGCAAATTGCGCAAAATGAAAAAAAAAACTAATATTTTGTTAATTAAAAATTCAATATTCCTCCAGCTTTCTTATATTAGATACTTATTATGTTCATTCAAATTATATTTGCGGTTAAATCTCTCCACTTTACATTTTAATTTATAAACTATAACTCAATGTTAACAAAATGATCTTCAACAATGACAAATGATTTCAAAAATGTTTCAGTTGTTTAAATGTTTCAATTCATTAAATTTATTGTATTGATTTAGAATATGGCTTAAAATTATTTTTGATTTAAAAAAAAAGATAATCAAAATTAGAAAATTAGGTTAAACTGGCAATTCTTCCGTTGCTAGTTTTATAAAATGTAATTCGAACCCTATACCAATTAAAATTGTGATAAATAAATAAGCAAGTAAAATAAAATACAATCTAACTTGTTTAATTACGAGAAACGTCAATTAATTAGCTTTAAGAAAATATAAATTATTTCCAATTTTGATCTTTTTAAAAACACAAAAATATTTTTCTCTTATATAGAGGCGAGTAAACAAATTTTGATAACAATTTTTCATAAAACAGAATTTTTCTATGAACCGCCTTAGAAATTCTCGAATCCCATGCCACTCATATTTTATTTATTCATTTTACAAACACTCTTTTGAAGATTTAAAATGAGTCTATTTAAAAGTCTATTATTTTGAAAGAAGTTTTCACGCTTAAATTTTTGGAATATATTTTTCAATCTCTAAAGCAATAAAATCTAATTTTAGCCCTTTGTACTTGAAGCATTGTTGATTTTCTAATTATTATTTCTTTTTCAAATCCAAACAAACTTGCTACTAATAGAAGGTTTATTGTAAAGAAAATCTTATTTTCATAGAAAATTCATAGAAATAAATTATAAAACTCGAAAAATGTAATACAGAAAAGCTTCGATAATTAATTTATTAATTATGATTTGACAATTTTTTTAATAAAGAAAAATATTACAATTTTATACACAACTACAAGTGAAATTTTTATTGTACGAATTAAAGTCTGTTTTATCTTATAAATAAAAGACAATGCATACATATGAAATTTCTCAGTAGTCGGATAAAAAATTCCTAAAATAATACTCTGAAAAGTCATTTTTTTAAATTAATATTATTATTAGGAATCATTTAAAATTATGTATTCTATATATTATATATACAATTATTACATTCATATTTATTGCTGTAACAAAAGTAAGTAGACAAAAAATCCTTTATTCTCTTTCCACATTAGCAAATATCCATTGATTGGTTGTAAATAATTATTCATTTATAGAATTATTATGATGACATTTCTAATATTAGAGCATCTCTAACTGAGAAAAACCAATGATTTTCTTATTCCGTTTCAATGATGATGTCATGTCCGTGCTTCCACGGAAAGGGGGTGCAGTAGCTTCTGAGGGTAAAGACTCCTGAGCACCCAGAGGGCAGAAGTCTGACTTGTAGCTCAAATGAGGGTGACACATGCACATTCGCTTGCACAACCCTTTTTACAGGGGGGCACATTCACACGCCACACAGACAGAACACAGAGAAACAACCATGCCCGAACCGGGACACCCAGATTACGGGGAAGACACGCTCCCCTGTGCAAGGACGCCAGCCATTCCGTTTCAATAGTAGATCTAAATGAACAACTGTTAACAAAGGTACAAACATTTATAGAATGGAACAATTCTAATTTAAAACTCAAATTATATTAGAGATATTATAACATTACTATAAATAAAGTAATGTTATTTACAAAAAATAATTTTAAACTATATAAATGAATAATTATTTCCAAAAAATGATTTCTAAGTAGTCAATCATAGCTTTTATCCTTCTGTTGCAGTTTATATATACAGTATGAACATATTTTTATTTATAAACTATTATAAGAATTTTTACTAAAAACATATTGAATTTTAAGGTTAAGATACAAACATAATTCAATTACATACTAGTTGTGTAATGCTATTTTTCATAAAACGATGTCAAACAAAAACTTCACATGTATAAATTACAATTTATAAGTATTATAACGCTAAAAAAACATTACATCTTGTCCAGACATTTTAGAAAATGCTTAAACTAATTTTTAAAAAGTCACTATTTTTTGTAATATGATCCAAATAAAACACAAACAGAGGACAACATTATACAAGATGTATTGTATACCGAAACTTATGTTCAAGGAAAATATTTTACTTTCGAAATATATGCAGTACTTTTTTCGGTAACTTATTCTTAAGGATTCACTTTCAAGAAAAGAGGATTTCCGCTTATAAAAAGAATGGCAAAAGAGAAAAAATATGAACTCCAACTTATGCTTTCTAAAGATCCGAAACTGTTTTTTAAGAGAAAATAGTTTCCTTGTGAGAAACTTATACCTTTTGTTAAAGTTTTGAAATGTGCTCTTTTTAAAGAAGAATATTTTCAAAACAAGCAATTTATATATGCCATGTAGCTCGAAAAAAGTATAAAAGTATACTTCTTATTACGAAAATATTGGTTAAGAAATAAAGAAAATTAGTAGTTACTTTGTATCCACATAAATGTTAAATGTTTCATAAGATTATTAAATTCTTTGTTTTGAAAAGTTTATAAAATGGTGTCAAAGAGAAGTTTAGTTTTCTATTTGTCTCTAAAGATCAATATGATGCGCATATTTTATCTATACATAATTTACTATTTAAAAAATATAATAGTTTCATCAGTTCTCTGTCCTTTTGAAAACAACTTTAATAATGAAAGTAAAACTATTTATGGAATGAAATTTATTAATGTAGATTTCCTTATTTCTCAAGAATAGAAAAGGAAAACCAATATCCAGTAGATTTATTAGAGAGGAGATTTCAGGTTGATTGCTTTATAAAGCTGTTTGTAACCTATAATCAATATTTGAAATATTTTTAAAAATATATTTTTTCATTTTTTAAAATTAATAGCAATAAAATTCTGTATGGATTTCTTGCAGTTTAGGATTTATTTAAGGAAAAAAGGAAGATTATCCTGGGATACTTATTAAATTTTCATACTGGAACTCAGCAGAAATAAAATTTATGATATAATTTTATTTTATGTTTAATTCCAAGAAAGAACACTGATGTCTTCTTTATTTTACAGTACATTTTGCAATCATTTAGAAAATATTTTAGATCTTTTACATGCAAAGGTACTGTTCATATAAAAAATGTAAAACACAGGATTTTTTTTCAGTTTGTCTATAAACGCAATAATTATTAAAAGTTTTCAGTCAGGCGATTGAAACTTTGCATGTAATCGTTTTACAAAATGTTTTATGACGCGAGTGTCAAATGTGATGTTTCTATCAAACTTTAAATAAAATCCACAAGAAGAATAGTGTATGTTTATCTGACTACAATTGAACGCGATATCTATCGGATGCAAAGATTTAGAGTCTAAATTTTAAACGAATAGTTATACGTACAAATATCATTATATGCATAAAAATTTGGAATCTAATCCGTCAACTACCCATCTGATGGTCCATACATCAGCATGCATGTCAATGCGATAATTCTTAAAAGCAGTGACTAAATAAAAGAAATATCGTATATGGTCTTGTTACTAATTGCAGCCCTATGACAACTCTTAGTTTAAAATTGTAAATGAAATGTCATTCAATATGTCTGACGAATCTTCACATAGCTATGCAGTAAAACGATTATTTATGGTGTCTTAACCCCTAAATAGGGAGGCGACATTTTATGACTTAACTGGAGAAGGTCTGTCTATGAAACTGCATTTCATTTACACACAAATTAAATTAATGACCTAATGATTATATTAGTATGAAAAACTGTCTTTATATTTTGCAGATATTTTTCTAGATATATAGATATGTTTTAGAAATTTTTCAAAACATAATATCAGTTAAAAGAGAAAATTCAGTGAAACATAAATTTTCTTCTGAAATCGCTTGTTACAATAAATGTTAGTCTTGAAAAAATGTATTACTTTTTGTTTTTTGAATCATATTTATTTTTCCAGTAAATAAAACTACATAGAAAACAATATAAGGTAAAATTCAACAATTATATTGTTACGGATTTCCTATATTAATCCGTCGGGTTCTTTTTACCTCGTAGTATATAGTGGTTGTGTATGGTGTTAGAGATGATGATGACACACAATGATCAGTCTTTTAGTTGACGGACACAACACAGACGTTTATTTACAGGAACAGGACAGGACAGCACACAGACGACAAATATTCACAACAACTATGTACAGGATAACTATTTACAGCCGAAACGTACACACAGGACAACACACTGCAGATAGTAGTCCACAGGCAGAAATTCTGTAGTGACAATGTCCACAGAGCGGCTAGACAGGATTCAGCCGGAGAGGGAATCTTTAAGGGATTCGCTTTACACCTCCTGGGTCTCTCCAGAACAGGCTGATCTATTCCTTTGTCTTTTCTTGCCTCTGCTGTCGACTTACTACTTCGCACAACGGGACTACTCCTTAGTTTGGGACAGCTCCGTTCCCGACGACGGCACAACGGGCTACGACACACGACGCAGGCTTCGTCAGTATATGCCACACAGAGATTAGCAGTCCTCCGTTCAGGACTCCACAGTTCAAGACCTCTATCTCTTAGGTCTTCTCAATAAACTCCACAGCGCTACTTGTCTTCGTTGAACACCGGGCCGTACAGCTTCGGCTTATCTCCACTGCCGCACTTCGGCTTGACTCCACTGGATTCTTCCTCCTTTCCCTTTTCTTCGCTATTCCGCTTCGACTTTATCCGTCTCGATTGATTCACTCACACTGACTTCGCCCGATTTATTTACACTGGAGCCCTCTTCCTTATATATACCGGTGGTGGGCGGGGCAAACATCTTCTGGACCAATCAGGAGCGTTCTAGCTGGATCTCGGCTCCTAGTGGACGGATCGGGAAAATTCTCGATGTTTCGGGTACTTTCCATTTTGTCGCCAAAGTCGCCAAATTTGTCGCCAAGTCGCCAAATGGTCGCCAAGTTTGTCGCCAAGCCTCGGGACTTCTGACGTCACTCCCATTTACTATTCA
This sequence comes from Argiope trifasciata, assembly GCA_026543055.1. Lineage (NCBI taxonomy): Eukaryota > Metazoa > Arthropoda > Arachnida > Araneae > Araneidae > Argiope > Argiope trifasciata. The sequence continues at coordinate 535,034 of JAPMOQ010023777.1, read as the reverse complement.
ATACACATTACTGTAAAACACTCCTCTCAGCGACGACAATATCAGAGCGGGAAAGCAAAACCACGTGTTCGCAACAATATGATAATATTTTTTAAATGACAATGGGTAAAATTGGCCCTTTTTTTTATCCGATTGCTTTATTTTCATAGCATGATTTTCTACGGCATTTTAAACATACAGGTTAAGAGATAGAATAAAAAACAACCTATAAATTCTGTACATATTTTTCTTAGTATATTGATAAAATTTTTAAATTTTTAAAAATACATTCTCACTTGAAAAATTAATTATGCTTGAACATACATATCAGAATCAGTTGTATTCGAACTATCATCGAACAACTCTTCTGTACAATTATCCTTATCACTATAATCACTTTCTGCTTCATCTAAAAGTGTCTGGAGCACTGATTCATAATAAGATCGGTAAATCTAATGATATTTCGAGATCTAAGCTGTAACACCATCTGTTAAGCCTGATTTATCACCGAAACACTAACTTGGGTGAGAGGTCTAAAAAACCGTACTAAAAGAAATAATTGAATTATTTTAAAAAGCTTACACTGAAATCAGTTGAAAAAGTGCACGTCTATTAAAGGTCACAAAACAGGAAGCTATAGGGTCAAACTATTCAACTGAGTTAAAAATGGAAAAAAGGACTAATTGAAAGTCTATCGCTATTGATCTCACAGACCGCTCATCCATAGTTAAGGGTTAAAACAATCAAAAGGAGAGGTGTCTTTTAAACATACTTTCACATGCCCTATGTTTAGTTTAGTTTAGTTATATTAACGTCCCGTTTTAAAGCAACATGAGGGCTATTTTGGGACGGACCTCGTAATTTGAACCACAGTCAGATGAAGAGGACGACAACTGAAGTGGCACCCCCCTCTCCACACCACGCCACACCAGCGGGAGGACGTTTGGTCTGACAGATTTAACGGGCAAGAGACCCCCTCACAAGACGGTTCTTTGGTGGAATGGAGTCTCGAACCTGAATACCCTCCGGTTCTGAAGCCGAGACCTTACCATCAGGCCACCGAGACCCCCATGCCCTATGAAAAGTGCATTTGCGTTTCATTTCATTCAGTGAATTATTCATTTTCCCGCCATCCTATTGAAATCAAAATTTAATACATAACTTCAATTCAAATCACTACATCACATACCAAATTGTATATATTTCAGTCACTGCGTGTTTGAATTATCGCGTTTAAATGCATCTGAAATTACTCAATGGAAGACATTCAAGCCTGGCTATTTGTTGGGTTTGGTTCAAAGTTCGGTGTCTACGTTATATATCATAAATATGAGTTCCGACTTTTAACAAAATGAACAGAGCTAGACGGATAAATTACATTCAAATAGTTGGATGCCCTGATTTCCTCTGAATTTATTTTGTACAAAATTTATAAATATAAACAAGTTTACAATAAAGACCACTACCATATTTCTCCATAATTCCTCCCTTTAGCTCAAAATGACTTAAATTTTTCTGTTGCAGATAGACATAATTTTAAAAATGTATTTTTAAACAAGGGGACACCTAAATCATGAAGATTCGCCAACATCTAGAGTGTCCTTTTTTTTTTATTTATTTTTTTTTTTTTTACGATTTTAAAACTTTACCCGTATTTCGTTTACGAGATAGTAAGAATTCTGATCATTTGTAACGTTCAAGAACTAATCAAGGTTTAGACATCGTAAGCTAAATGAAGAAAACCAACAACTATATATAAGAATTTTTGAGAAAATTTCAAAGAGAAAAAAAATATTTTTTTTACTCTTTCCCATGCAATTTGCACCATTAGTTCTTTATTTGAAAAAAAGTTGCACAAATTATTAAAGTAATGACTCTACGATTTATATGATTCGTAAAATAAAATTTTATTGCATCTACATGACAGGCACCCCAGATTAATACATTTTCATTATGGAAATGGATGATGCATGTAAGTCTAAGACAAAAAACAATATTTTGGAAATATTTCAAATTCCACTGCTTATTTTCCAATCTTCCTCCCTTCGTCCACACTTTTTTTTCTTTTTCCACCAATCCGGAATTTTCGCTTCAACAGTTGTTGTGTAACATAAAAAAAGTTTAAAATTAAGGGAAAGAAAATGCAGTTTCCTTTTTGATGCTATTTTTTGCATTCTTTTGCAACTTAGGAACTATTATATTTCAGACGTTTATCAGTTCCAAAATATAAGGGCTAGAAAAAAGGAAGAAAGTTTTAAGTTGTATGATATTGTGGAAAAGAATAGAAACATAGTATCACAAATGTGTTAAAATAACGTTTGCTGTTGTTGAAATCATGAATATATTTGTTGAAATCATGAATATATTTGTTGAAATCATGAATATAATAATTATTTATTCTGGACTAGCAAGATAAAATTTAAATTTACAGACAAATAGTGATTCATTATATTAGTTATAAAAATATTAGGTTGGTGCGTATGAAATGTCGGATTCTCTTTACATGCGGACGTTTGTCTCCCTGTTTTCGTTATACTTTTGTCTTTGGCATAACCTCATTCATAGTCGTATTGTCCATTGCCAGAGACTCATTTCAGCAAAATAGGTTTTCTCGAAGGTCTTCCCTTTTGTTATTTCTTTTGAGTTTATTTCCGATATGAATTCTGCCGACATTCGCGTCATTTTCTTATATGAGTACAAACTTGGTAATAGTGCTGCAAAAGCTGCACGCAACATAAACCAAGTGTTTGGGGAGAATACGGTTAACGATCGGAAAGTGCAGCGTTGGTTCGAAAAATTTCGGACTGGCGATTTTTCACTGCAAAATGAGTCGCGCGGAAGACCCAAAACGTCTGTGAAGAATGATTACCTGAAGGCTCTAGTGGAAGCGGATCCAGCCGTATCCACGAGGGAACTTGCTATCAGGATAAAAGTTGACCATACAACGATATTGAGACACCTTTCTCAGATTGGCAAGGTTAAGAAGATGGACAAGTGGGTACCGCACGCACTGACAGAGCGAAATAAGCTGGAACGAACTGGAATATGAAGTTTTGCAGCATCCACCATATTCACCGGATCTCTCGCCGACCGATTTTCATTTTTTCAAGCATTTAGAGCTGTTTTTAAGGGTCAAACACTATGAAAATGAAGACAGTCTAAAAAACTCGATATCAGAGTTTATTAATTCTAAAGACCAAAATATTTTTAAGACAGGCATCTACGCTTTAAAATCTCGTTGGGAGAAGTGTATTGAAGCGAATGGAGCATACTTTGATTGAATAAACAGCTTTTGAAGAAAGATATGCAGTTTTATACAATCACTTAAGAATCCGACATTTCATACGCACCAACCTAATAATTGATAAATAATTTTAAATTTTATAAAATTTTTATCTTTAATTCTATTTTGTAAAATAAATATTTTACTACTTCTTTTTACTAGCCCATTTTAGCAACTGACCTTCTATTTACATAGGAGTATTCGCTACTTTTAATTTTAATGAAATATTTAATGCATAATAAGATGTCCTTGTAGTGACACATGAACATATTTTTTTTCTACCACACTCATTATAGATGAAATTCTGCAAGTGAATAAAAGATTTCAATCAACTCACTTGATGTCTTTGCAACACAATCTAACACCCTTGTTTGATGATCATTCAGTTTTGCATTTGTCCGATTGTTGATTTTTCAACAATATTTGAAAAGGTTTCGTATATTTTTGATACAACTTTTGTTAGCTGGTATTCATCCTGTATTTGTTTTATTAAAAAAAAGAAATTTTCCTAAAAATGCTCCTCCCATCATTCAATGTAAGTTTTTATGAAGCATCTTCATCAAATTTAGTTCAAATTGTTATTTAAAAGAGGATTAAAGATATTTTGGACATTACAAAACGACGAATGCTTTTTCCTAAATAGATGACGCACTGATAGTAATGACGACGGAGAATGTTTTCTCTTAGCATCCTCTATTGGTGAAAATTAAACCAGCTGTTGGGCTACTAGAGTAATTTTAGCTTTTTCAAGGTAAAATTTGAATTGTAGTTTCAAAATACATTTATTTCAAAGAAATAAATATAAATAAATTTTAAAGAAATATGTTATTCTTTTGTACCCCATTCAAAATTAAGCACCCTATTTATTCCAGGAGATATATGCAGAGAAAGCGATAACATTTGTGCATCATTAATTCGGCATCCTTCTTAACAAATATTTATAGATGTCTTCATTAAATTACTAATTTATTGCATCTAAAATGTGTTTAATTATAATACATTAAATTGTAGGCTTTTAATCATTTGACTCTTAAGCAGTTTCTAAAACGAGATTTCGTGACTTTACAAAATTTGGAAAAGTTTGATGATAATAATGGGATCTAGGCATTACCCATGTAATAAATAGAGCCCACTCAATATCTTATGAAAAATGTTTAGCTTTCTTATAATGAAAAAAAAAACAAAAACAAAATAGTTAACGCTGTGTTCTACGAAATCAGCAATTTTTATCGTTAATCAACGACATTGTTGAACATTCTGTAGAAGCAATTTTTGCGATAAAAACAATCCGTTTTTTCATGATTCTAGAAATTTAGTTGCTATCAAGACAATACCTTAAAATATAACCCAATGAGCTTTTACTGAATCCTAAACAAACTTAATTAGTACAATCACGTATACTTTAATAACCTATATTTCTTTCTTAAAGCCATGCATTCGTCTATATCATTAAAAAGTATTTGAGAAAATTGTTTCCATTAAAACTTCATGTCCACGCATTAATTATACTAATTAATGCAGCCCATTACCAAATAGTTTGCTGTTGTTTGAAACTAATTTATTGGCAACGTGGAGTCCTCATTTTATTATTTTGTCCCGTATAACGTAGGAGGAAGCAAAAACTAGTCTTTGGAAAATACAGATATCCTCTTAAACTGACTAATTAATTCTAGGGACATTGCCATATTTAGAAAATTTTAGTTTAAATAAAAAATGAGACATATTATGAAAATATTACTATCTTTTAAAGGGGTTATGCTTTTTACTTAAAATCTATTTCTAAATGCAAATATTTAAGCAATAAACAAATATCACGTTCAACATACGCAAAGTCCTCAAATTTATGTCTAATGCCTTCAACTTGCTGAATTTAATATTGATTAGGATTTGCTATGGAATATTTTTGTACCAAGGTAATCTATACTTATAATAAAGCTCAATGTGTGTGTGTGTGTGTTGGCGCTCTACATGCCAGACCGTTGGACCTACAGTTACCAAATTTGGTACATGTATACCTTGGAGGTCCGGAATGTGCGCCTCGGAGCCCTTTTTTCGAATTTTTAATTACAATTTGAATTAATTAAAATTTAAGCGAAATTTCGACTTTTTTCCGCTATAATTTCCGAAAATATTATTGCACAAGCATGTTTTTATATCAATTTAAAGATTAAAAAAAATAGCTTTCTAACGGTATCAGTGTTTTTAATTTATAACGTAAGCTTCTATTTTTAACAAATTTTTTAAAAAATATTTTAACCATGTTTTTATTACGTGTCTGGATAAAATAAAAGAATGCCGGAAGTTCGAATAAAAAAAAAAACTATCTTCGCAAAATAAATCTAAAGAAATGCAGCTTTCAGCACGTGACTGGATAAAATAAAATAAATATAAAATGTGATATTTTCTTTAAAAAAATAAATGCAAAGCAAAGGTTTCTACAATCGTTTGCAATATCTATATCATTAAGTCAATAAATCTTCTTTATTTACGGTAAACCTGATTGAATTTAGACAGGATATGCATTGAAATCCCGACTTAATGGCATATTTATGTAATCGTTTGCAATATCTGTATCATTAATTTAATACTTTTTTTCCCTTTCTCGTTTTCTTTAAAAAAACATACTTAATATTTTGGCAACATCATCGAAATTTTTTTTAATATTTTGCAAGCATAACCGATGGTTCAAACTGACTGATTTATAAAATTAAAGAATATTATTAGGAAAAGGTGTACTTTTAGAACTTTCCGTCCATCATCTTAAAGAAAATATTAATTTCAGGCCAATACATGCCCGGAATTACTTCAAGGCTAATGAATATGTGATTTAATTGAAAATTTTAGAACGAATTTCTCATGGCGAACCAGCTGGTCGCCAAAGGCGGCTAGTAAAAGATAAAGAAAAATGTGATTCATCCATATTAATTAAAAAATATAAAACAGAATAAAACTACATAGCATAAATATTTATTCAGGCAGAAAAAGTTAGATGCATCAACAAAATATTTTTTTATGTTTTATAATGAATTTAACTTACTTTTAAATAAAATAATTTTAAAATAATCTTTTTTGTTTTTCTCATCTTTTTTTACTCTTTATTACAAATTGCACAGGAATTATATGCGATGTTTTACTTTATACTTAAAAAAGACTTCTAAAAATCTAACTCATAAAAGATAGACCTTGTTTGTTTGTTTGTTTAGTTCTATTAACTTTCCTTTTTTAAAGCATCACTTGGATTATTTTGGGACGGACAGCGTAATTTTGAATAACGGTCAGATGACTCGGACGATACCTGAGGTAGCACGTCCTCTTCAAATTTCCTCAACGCAGCTGACTGTGAACGTTTGGACTGAGGAATTTAATATGCACTGGAACTGTTTAAACTGCGATTTTTCGGTCAAATTCAAAGGTCCAAAAGCCCTCCAGTTACGAAGCAAAAATTTAACAACAAGCCACATCAGCAAATTACCTTAGTAGTTCTGGCCATTAATTGCCCGTTTTATAACGATCGAATTTATTGGTAAACAAAAAAAGAAGGGGAGGGTGTATTATTACTTAACTACAACAATGTGGCATATACTTCACAAATGTTAAGTTTCATCAAAAATGTATAGTTTTAATGGAAAAAAAATTATACTTCTCTCCGAGAACAGTGTATATCAAATGCGAGATATAATACAAGGTTCCAAACTAAAGCTTTAGCCCTATCCCTTATTCTTTGACAGTGAACTTGCAATTATTAAAGAACAATCATATGAAAACAAGACATGGCGCAGAAATTGATAAAGTAGGGAGGTTTGTGTATTGGGTATCAAGAAGGTACTGTGAGATGTTATTTGTTTGTTAGACGTGCTTTAAGTGAGGTCATGACCATTTATAGGTGATGTGTTTTTAAGACATCGCTGTGGAGACCGACAAAGAGTAGAAAAAACTTCTTATATACTACCGATGATCCACCTCCACTGAACGAAGCAGACGCTATAGACAGAAAGAGTATTAGGAAGTGAAATTAATGTTTTAATGTCAGCTGTGTCTGGCGAATACATTATGTAAGTACACTTGAGCGCTACTGAATAAAATGTTGATTTCAATTCAATACCTGTAAAGATATTACTAGCATCATAGGCAGAAATCAAAGCACAGGAAATCAAAATCATCGGAAAAATTCCAAAATCTAGGACGCCAGTTCCGAGGAAATCATTATGACTTTTTTCTTTGATTGCAAGAGCGCACTGTTAATTGACATTTCGGAACATAATTATTACTCAGTGGCTTGTGGGGACATTGTAATCATAGAAGTTTGCTTTCAAGATCAAACCAAGTTTTGAAGGATGGTGTGGTGAATGCCCATCAAAAATCATATTCAAATATGAATCTAAACTACAGGTTCCTCCTAGGTTGTGTGTGACGTAACTGCAGGTTATACATCATCTGACAACTGACACATGCTCAAAATCAGTAGTCTTCTTTATCTTCAGAAACCTAGCATACTCGTCTCATTGAAGCTGTTTTAATCAAAATCAGTTGTTTAATTTCTTCAGATTAAAAGTAAATAGAATTATTTTTCAAACATAATTATCTAATAAACATCTAATATAATGTCGTATAATTGTAGTCAATTACAACTACACACAATCTTTTGATTGCGGAAACTTCATTCTATCGTGAGATAATGCCATAGCACTTGTTTCCAAGACTTTTAAGACTACATACACTGCATGAAAAAAGTAGAAGGATGGTCATTTTTTTGGACATTTTCCTTTAATCTTGCTGCTTTTTATCTGATTTTTTAAAGAGGTTGAATTGTTAATGTTTTTATTTAAGTTAGGGTGAAAAATTTTTTGCTACCTCTATTTAAGGTTGAGAATTCAATACTTAGCAACTTTTGGTGTGTGAAAAAAGTAGAAGGACACATCCGAAAAATTGATTTTGAAGCTGTTGGAAACCAGAAAGGTTGGTGTACTCTTTTACTTTTAATAACTCTTTGTCAAGAATAAAGAATTTAGTTAGAAATTCATAGTTTTTATTGGTTTTAGAATGCCCAGAAGAAAAGTGAGTTCCAGAAGGACCAAATAGCTGCCAATTAAAATGAAGGAAAAGGTGTAAGAGAGATTGCATCGCAGCTACGTATCAGTCCTAATACTGTTTCGAACTTCATAAGGAACCCTGAGTGACAGATCAAAAAGGAAGACGAGAAGACCAAAAAACTTACACAACATGATCAAAGAAAAATCGTTCGTGAATTCAAAAATACAGGTGGAAGTGTCAACAAGGCTCAATGCCTACCAGGGATTACACGTGTATCCGAAAGAACTGTCTAGAACTATATAAAATACTCGAAAAAGTTCATCTTCAAAAAGGAAGCACCATCCGAAGTGGAATGAAGAACACATTAAGCACCGACTGCAGTGGACTAAAGACTACATGTACTGGAACTCTGAATGGACCTCAGTTGTATTTTCCAGTGAGAAAAAGCTCAATTTGGATGGTTCAAATGGTTATCAGTACTATTGGCACTGTCTTGGTAATGAAGAAGAGGCTATTCTACTCAACAAATGGGAGGAGGAGGTCTAATGGTTTCGTTAACAGTTGGTTATGGAGGTAGAACAAATATAGTATTTCTAAATGGTAGGCAGAACCATCCAGACTCTAAACTCAAATCTTCTTCCATATGGCCCTGAGTTAGGCAGAGGCGACTTGGTATTCCAACAAGACAGAGCATCAATTCAGGCAGCAAATGGTGTTAAAAATTGGTTTGCAGCAAACAAAGTTCGTATTTTACAATGGTTTGTATATTACAATTACAATTACCTACCAAAAGTCCTGATCTCAACATTGTATAGAACTTATGGTCAATGATTGTAACTCGCGTTTACGAGGGAGGAAACAGTTTGAATCTGTAGCTGAACTGCAGAAATCATTGGAATGTATATGGGACAAATTTTGCCAAACAGAAATGCAATCTTTATATAATTCAATGCCCAACGGAATTTTTGAAGTAATTCGAGCCAATGGAAGAAGAATTCCATATTAATTAATATAGTAAACCCATTTTTTTAGAAGTGTCCTTCTACTTTTTTCACAGATTATGACATTGTCAAAACTGATTTTTTAAATTAAGTCTACTTTTTTTAGAATGAGTCCTATTTCGTTGTATGCAGATACAGGTATCTGCTTGTAAAATTTTTGTATGTAAAATAATTATTTAAAAAATGCTGTATTATTCATTTATTTAAAATAATCTATTGCCCTTCTACTTTTTTCATGCAGTGTAGCAGAAGTTTTCTTCGGAAGACTGCATATTTCCTATGCAAGCTAATCTTTTCCTACTTAAATTCCATATTTTTTTGGAACCCTGAAGAAAGATAGCAGTTGCCATTTATTTGCTTTGGAGGAAGAGGTGCATGTCTAGGTATCATGATGGTTTCGTAGATAATCACAAATATTTTTTAATGAAATCATTGACCATCTTATATCATAGTGAAATAAATGTATAAGCTATTAAGGGATTACTTTTGAAACGTTTAATTACTTTCTTTATTTAACTGTCCTTTATATGTTAGCCTTTTTTAACAACTTTCTGCTGGTAATGTAACTTTTTCTTCAATCAACATATTTATAATACAACGTAATTTTGATGCAATGTCCATATCTTAATCTTATTTTAAAAATATCTAACGCATTCTTTTGCTATTAAAGATGCAGCATGGTTTATTAATTCGGATTTTAATTTATTTGGTGAATTAATCTATCTTTACGTTATCCGTTATGTAGTTGCAATTGTTCCACTGTCTTATTATATTACATGAGGATTAACGAATATATTAATGGATAATAAATTAAGACAAGGAAAGAAAATGCCATAGGCGATTGAAATGGATCAGAAATATTTTTTCTAATGATTAGGTAAGAGGGGATATTCGTTAAAACACAGGATGAAATGCATATTTTGAGATTTCATCCTCACATAAAGTAAATGTGAAACTATTTTTATTTTTTATACTCTCTCATCAAATAAGAAAGTATGGACGCTCAATACTTCATTGCGAAACTAAACCATTTGGAAAAAATAGTTTTGAATTGCCATATTTATTTTTTGTTATGTAGTATAGAGAAATAAAATAATAGTTAAATTAAATTTTTAAAAACTTCTATAATTTTTTTATAATCTATAAACCGAAATGTCTGGTTAAAGAATTAAAACCCAATTTTCAAAATTATTTATTAATACAATTTTCAATTGGAACAAAAAGGCATTTGAAAACCTCTTACATTCTAAAATTAGTTTTGTAATTTAAGGCTGACGGAATAAAAATCTATTCTTTAATAACGTAACTTCACTAATTATGAATCAAATATCTGAAGAATATTAGTAATATCAGTGATTTTTTTATTTTCATAACTGTCAACCTCTTTTTTAACCTGTCTCTTGTCAGGCATCATCACAGACAGTGCATCATTTTGTCGTTTTATATAATTATTTTCTTAAATGTTGGCTGGTAAAGATATTTTGATTAACTTTCCCAATAAGTCAACTTCATAAAATTCATATACATTAATTTTTCAGAGAAATAAATAAGCCCTCTTATTCAGCAAATATTTATGCATCGTATTACTTTTCTTAGTGCTAAAGACGTAAATTATGAGTCAAACATATGAATAATATCAGCGATTTCTTAATACAATAGTCTCTATTAAATTTCATTTTTTGAATTCGCAAGAAATTACCACCAAAATTTCTTTCTAACGAATTCTAAACATTAATTACTTTTTCATTTATCTTTCTATATAGCACTAAAAAGGGACTGCTTAACCATTGAGGTCGAATTTTTTAACAGAAAGTAGGTTCGGTATAGTACAAAAAATGAATGTTCTGAAATATTACCCAAAATGTAACCGAAACTTTGCGAAAAACTGATTAAAATATATAAAAAAATTACTACAATTATCATTTAAAAACCTACATATTATTAATAAATATATAGCTTAAATTTGCACAACCGTATGGAATGTAATTAATAATTCTGATGCCATATAAAAATTATGGCTTGAACAACATATCAAAAAGAAAAAATAAATTGAAAAGGAAATTAGAGCTTAGAAAAGAAAACAAAATTTATGGTTCTATTGATGATGACTAGGTGACTGATCTAAACATTCTACACATTCTAAATCATTTGAAAAAAAAATCTTATTATAAGATATCTTAAGTCATAATAATTTTGATATCCTTAACCATTTTGATATGGTTTCCTAGAACTGGATATTTCAACAAAAAATTAAGGCCCTGAAATATTTTCGATGGAATCGATAGAATAACTGACCATTACGAACACCGAACGACTGCTCCCTTTTATGAGCCCAATAACTCTTTGCCCTTTCTCCTGCAGGAGAAGGAGCAATGAGACTGAATTCCTTCATAAGGAATACAGAATTCGATAAAAGAAATTTTGTGCCAGAGAGAACTGCTCCAAAACCGTGTGGCCATTTATTTTAGTACAATGAAGGCAAATGTCTAATATAAGAAAATCTCTCCGATCAACATTTTTTTGTATTTTTTTCAAAGATTTCTAATCATCACAATTTATGAATGATATAGGAACATGTTTGCTATTTCTTGGCAGTGTAGATTTGGTAATTACATCTTATTCTTTTAAAGCGTCATTGAAATTTTGCCTTGGGAATAAACAACATAAAAGTTATAAAATGCCTATCATCAAGCCGGAAGGTAAATACAGATACATTTTTATCTAAGTTAATATTTCAAAAATCGAATTTTAGGTAAAATTAGAGCGTGAAAATCACCTTTTAAACTTAGGAGTTAAGTAATTCCAGTTATTGGAAAACTTAAAATGGAAAAGCTATTTTTTAAAAATCTTAACGAGACCTTAATTTGGCTAATTTGATTTATTCTTCTATCTTCAATATTAAGAAAATTTTAGCAAAATGAAAATATTTACCCTTCTCCTTAACACCATTTCTACCAACTTCAGCTGGATTCAGTACCTCTAACATTTTCCAAGCCAATTAAAATCGAAATAGAATCAAAATTTAAATGAAATAAAAGAAGAATCCTCAATACTTTTTCAAATGTCATCTCCAGGAAGGAATTAAATATAAAAGACTTATTATGTGAGGTATCAGACATTTAGTTCAACAATATTGACCAGAAAATACCGTGAAATTAAGACCTAGCAGATAACCCAATTTTTACAGAAAAGGAACAAAACAAATTAAAAAAAAGAATAGCACCACCAATTTAAGCAGAAATATACATTAACAAAAACAAAATTAAATCATATAGGAATATTCATAACCAATAATTAAAAAAAGACAAAAAAGAAGGAACATACCAACAACCTGCAAGGAAATTTTTTCAAAAAGTGTTCGATTTTGTATCGCCCGTCCTATTAAGATTGACGCCATTTAAGAAAATAAATAATTGAAAGTTCTTAGCACCATCTATATAGTTACTAAAGAAAAGTCTTTATTATATATATATATATATATATATATATATATATATATATATATATATATATATATATATATATCAAGAAAGACGCGTCGTCACACAGCAGCGGAAAGAACATAAATAGCGACAGAAATATTTCTAGATGATTATTTGCTGTGCAATTTTGATAGGGATTTCTTTACATGTGGCAATTTAGGTAAGGGGAATCTATATATCTTTTAAAAAATTTACTTCGACTGACAGATTTTTATCCTGTTACATGGAGTGTAGGAATTTGGCGATTTCAGCCGTTTTTAAATTGTGTAACATTAATTTAAAAAGTGGAATTGGCTTATTAAATAAGATAACATTTTAATATGAAGTAGTTAATCAAGGTTAAATTTAGATAAAAAATAGGAAATTAAAATTTTGAGTTAGATTTAGAAATATCATTACATACACGAAAAAAACAAACTTTTGAACGAATAGCGGTTTTGGGTTTTAGGGATCCTGATTGGTGAAGATCTTTTGAATTTTTATCAAAGTCATGCCAGGAGAACCATTGCAAAAGATATTCTTTCAATAACTATCTACCTTAAAAGCATACACTATATATTTATTGATTCCTCAATACATTTTAACTCGTTATATTAATTAATTTTTTAAAAAAGTAATCAAGTACATAAAATGAGTCAGAATTAAAAAAAAAACAAGTGGAATAGAAAGAAATATAAAATCTATATTGGTTCTGTTAATTTAATATATCTAATTCCAGTTTGTTACAACTTACCATTTCCCCGCAGCCAATTACGAGAAACAGAGAATAATCTAAATAAACCCCGATTTAATTTAATCTAATCTCGAATCCTTTGTGCAACTGCTACCATGTAAATCTAAAATGCAACGGCATTTGTTATTTCAGTTGTCGAAACGTAATTCATTAAAAGTTCATTAAACTGCTACAGAAAGAAATCATTTAACGATAAATTCTTGTTTTAATTCTGCAAAAAGAGAATGGAAGTGGAATTTCCATTTCAGTCAGGAGTGAATGAAAGGCTGATGTTTGTTTAATTTTAGCTAATTCAATTATCCACATTCGTAAATCCGTATGAATTCTGTTCTACAGGGAATCAAGAAAAGATAATGTTTAATATTTTGGATTGTTCCCTACTTTTATCTTTATGTCTTAAAACTAATAAACTCAAAGGAATGTGACGATACACATTAAAAGAACATTGGTAAATATCTAGTTTAATTCCCGTTAGATTTCGTAGTGTACACACTCGTATACAACGTTCATGTAACGGGCCACAAAGTTTATCCCATATGTTCAAAAGGCAATGCGACTTCTCGACATTGTTTGAAGGGGTTCGGACTCATGAACATGGTATGATGCTACTGTTAACTAGGTGAGATAAGCCACAACACAACAGTCATATTAATGCCCTGTTTTAAAGCGACACAAGGGCTGTTTGGGGAATTACCTCACAACTTTCACCAGCGATCTGACGATGAGCACTATACCTGAAATAGCACTCTCCTCTCCTCACCACACACATCGCGCGAAAGGGAGGATATTTGGTACGGGAGGACAAAAGACCCGCTTAGACAACGGTTTTTCCATAGAATCAGGCCACAAACCTGAAACTCTCCGGCCACCTCAGCCCACCGGTAAACTTCCAGAAAATACTAATGCAGAATATGATTACGGCATTAAGTGCAATGATAAGATAATGAAATGGCAGCAATATGGCAAAACTGTGATGTGGTATTTCATAAAATGTAATTAAGTACTCTATAGTACAAAAAAAATTAAATTGCAACAGAATCAAAACATAGCTTTTGCATTCACTAACAGACTTTGCAGTTTACGAGTAAATAAGCTGTATGTAGTTATTGTTACTTATGGCACTTGAAAAGTCCCTCGACAGTTAGATACTAGCGATTTGAGCCGAATGAGAGGCTCTTGTTTTCACAATCGAGCCAATTAAGGCCTTGAGTACGACTTAGCAACTTCATGCATCACATTCCCTTTCATGACCTCTTTTTACAGGTGGGGGGGGGGCGCATTCACACACTTCACGAGTAGAACACAGAAAAACTACAATCCCCGAACCGGGACATCAAGATCATGGGAAAGAAGCGCTATTCCTATGCCTGAACGCCAGCATGAGCTGAATGTACAAGTGGTTGTATTGGAAACACCTCATACAAATACAAAATACTGTATAAATAAATTGAAGGTCCATTATTGGCGTAATCTGAAGCTTGCACATTGCAAGCTTGGCCTGGGAATTTAATTTTACAAGTGCTGAATAGTAAATAGAGGAATATCATACCGTTCTTCATGGAGTAATTGTTATACATATCGGTGAAGAATATAGATTCTGTATTGAATACTCGCAAAGAAACTACAACGCGCCTATTGAAGTTGGAAGGAGGGCAAAGTAGACGTTCACTTGAGTCCCGTATTCATCAAATCACAGTTTCACTTGCCCCACTACACAAATATTTTCATTATCCAGAAAAATTCCCTGTCCTGCAGAAAACAAAGCTTATATCATAAGAGACGCCTGATAAGATGAAATGTCCCAGTATTTTTCTCTTGGAGAAAACTATTGAGACAGGGGAATGCAAAATAATCTTAGAAAGTTTTGGGGGAGGGTTCGCCATGCCACTAAAAGGCGCATACGATCAAAGTTTAAAAGAATCTTAAAAGATCAAGAAATTAACTTCAAACAGAAAATTTAACTAGGTGTAACCGTAGCTGTATATCTACTGTGTAATCCTTACGACTTGCCAACAGAAATGATCAAAAACAATAAAAATAGTATTTTTTTAAATCTTTAGATTAAAAAAATGAATTTAAATTTTCATTTTATTTCATTAATGATAATTTAATTCTGTAAGAATTTTTCTTACTTTTTATAGCATCTTGAATCCAATTCGATACATTATCCGTAGCAGAGTTTTTAAATGCTTAGCTGGATTTCAAATTAATCCATTGAAATATTAAAGCACTTGTTTTCACCAATTAATAATTCCGATTATTTAGTTTAGTTACATTAACCTCCATTTTCAATCACCACTAGACTTATTTTCGGAAGAATTTCGAAATTTTGAATCACAGTCAGATGACGAGGGGGACACCTTGGTTGCCATCCCCTCTCCAAACTTCCATTCAACTCCAGTGGAATAACATTTGACTCAAACGAATATAATGTGTACCAGACCCGCTGAGATAACAGTTCTGTGAAATTAGGTCAGTAATTCTGATGTAGGATTTTCACTTCTACCTCGTAATTTTTAGCCTTTTAATTTGCATTAAACTGATCGAAGCGAATTCGTATTTTTCTGATTATCAAATAAAAGTTTGAAACCCTTTATTTAATGGCGCAGAGGTACAGAGGCATCCTAAGTTCGAGTCCTAGGTGTGATTGTCCCTTACCCTCTATTCTATTTGTAAGAAGTATGAAAGAGTGCCTCCCCCCTGCCAAAAGTGGTTGCGCAAGTGAGTGCGTGTCATCTTCATATGTGCTGGGAGTCAGTCTTCTGCCCTCGGGTAATCAGAGTTCTTTGCCCTCAGAAGCTACTGCATCCAATTTTACGCTGTAGAGCGGATCATTATCATCAAAGATTTAACAACACACTTTTTGTCTAAATCGAACATTTTATTCTTATTTATATGCATTAATATCACATTTTAATAATTTTGTGAAAATATGTAACTCATGTCTTAACTTTATAACACATTCAGTTGCAGAATCCTGGATTGTTAAAAATATATCTAATTATTATTTTACAATTATATTTTCAGATTTTTATTTTGAAAACAAGACAACACCAAATTAACCACGTTTTATTACTAAAATCACCAAAAATACAAATACTTTTTAAAGAAATATATTTTCTGAGAAACGTGTGGGTGCAATAAATTTATTGAACTTGTTTTCAAAACATTGTTAACAAAGAAACAACATAATGTTTCGCAGAATTTTTCTTCCTTAACTGAAATTAAATGCAACAAATTAGAAACATTAATTATTTTCAACTTAGTGAGAAAATATTTAATTACTTTTAAGGATTTTTAGCTTATTTACGAAAAGTAAATATACAAAAATATTGATGTGTTTATTTTGTTCAAGAATAAAATCCAGTCGCCTTAAACTTCCAAGGAAAGCTCATTTTTAATCATATTTTTCATTTTTAATATAACAAAAGATCTGCCGATTACCAATAAACATTAAAATTAATTAAATAGTGTTGTTTATGTAGCATCAAATTTCAACTAATTTCAAATTGAAATATATTTCCCAGTCAGTTTTTATTCGAAGCAATTAATTTTAATAAAGTAGAATTAAAATTTCAATTTTAATTAAGAGATTTAAAATTTCAAATAAATTCTTTCAAAGACGAATTTCTGAGAATTAAAAAAAAAGATTTATATAAAAAGATTGTTGAAAAAAGACTTATGTATATATTATTCATATAAACTAATGAATAATATATAAATATATTATTCATGAGTTTATATACAAAGCGAAAATAACTTTTCATTTTTCGAGTAGTTAATTTTCACAAAGCCAACAGGATATATATATATATATATATATATATATATATAAATGAGAGAAAGAGAGAGATCATTTTATCAAAATGCATTGTGACTGGAAAAATTAATTACATTTGAACATATGAGAATCAGGTGAATGTTAACTCTCATCGGAAAAACCTCCTGTACAATTATCCTTATCAGTAAGATCAATTTCTACTTCATTTGAAAGTGTTTGGAATACAGCTTTTAAATAGAATCAGAAAAAATTGAATGGTATTTCGAGGCCCAAGTGTTAGCGCTATCTGCTGAGCCTTGTTTAGAACTGGGATATTATCAGGGAGTGTGGTCTTAGAGACCACGCTAAAATAAATAATTGAATTATTTTTTTAAATACTTGAATTATATTGTCCTTTAAGACTTATAAATAATAAAATATATTAGCAAAGTTTTTTTTTCCATTATAATACTAAGCTTCGTTGATATAGTCACTTTATATTGGAAGTTTCTAAGATTTTATTAAATTAATAACAATAAAGATTTCTGAATCGGAATAACCAAGATATCAGTTATCTATAGACGATTCACCACTACTGCTGAAAATTCGACGAATAATCATTATTTTCAGACACATTGATGCCAGAGCGCTGACTTCTCATAATTATAAATGGACCTCTCGAAATAGTGATTAATTGTGCGCAGAGGTTCGGAGTCTGCCTCTACGTTTCGCAGGATTAAGCAGTTCAATGTGTGGTTGGAATGAAGACCCTTGAGTGCGACTATCCATATTCATTCATCATTAATTAAAGACAGAATGATGGATGAAGGACGGGGTGCAATCGAAATCTATCTCAACGAAATCTTCAAATGGACATCTAAGAACAATATGTTCGGAAAGAGAATAGGAATATTATTTCATAGATTTAGGTGTACAGAAGTTAAAATGTAAAAGTACACTTCTCGTTCAAAGTTTAATTTTCTGTTTTCCAATACAAAATAACACTTATGAAAAGATCAGTATTAACTTTTCTTGTAAAAAACGTATAGAGAAAGCATAATAATTATCAAAATATTCAAACTCGAGATTTTGAAGAATCCCCCAAGACAGATTTTTTTTTGAAATCCCCAAGTTTCAGACGTCACTGAGTTGGAAAACCACTTTTTTTAGAAAATGCATGTGTTGTATGTAACAAAGATACCTGAGAAATGATCTGAGCTAGTTGTATGGAATTTAGAATATTGGCTTTGCATCAAATTCTCCATATAAATAAAAATTCAAATAAAACCATTCATAGGAAGTCTTTCTGACCGTCTCTTTAAATATAACACAATAACTACAAAATAATGTGTGCTACATGGATAAAATTTTGAATAAATTTTAACGCCTATGTTGTACATATCTATCAATTTTTTTAACTATCCAACAAGGGATTGGGCTTGAGTAGATCTGTATTTTCAGAAACATGTAACTCAATAGCTCAAAAGCACAATGAGTTGAATGTATCGAATTTAGTTTTTGGATTTGTGATTACAAGTGTAATTATGTATTAAATTATTGTTTCAATTGGGAAATTTTCTAAAATAGGTATTTAATTGTTAGAAATCATTTACCACATGTCAGTGATTAATCGGCAAAGAACTAGCCATTAATCTCACTTTAGGAGTCAGTAAGGATACTAAATTAACTACGAAAATTTCTTAATCAGTGTGCACTAATGCCATGTAAGGTATTCTCTGGGACAATACTTTTATTGATAAAGGTACAAGGAAGTTTTAAGGGGTGCACTACCTATGATTTTCATTGTTTCAGAATAAATGTAGCTTTAGAACTAAATTTAGTAAATCTGATCCATTTTTTTTTTAAAGTGAAAGTTTATACGGCACTTGAAGACTTTGAGAAAAGTTTAATACTACTATCAATCTCAAAACTTATTAAACCAGTCAAGAAAAATGTTACCTTTTAAACAACAAATATTGTATTATTATAATAAATGAATACTGACCAGAGATAATGTAACATTTTGAATAATTTCCATTGAATGATAGATAAAGTAAATTCCCTTGTCTTTTAAGTATTTATTACTCCTTCGTACAGCAAGCACATGAAAAAATAAAAAAATAAAATATGAGAAATTATTTATAAGCACATGGATGCTTATCTTAAATTAATTTGGAATTATTAAAATACATATGGCTCCAAGTATGTCACAATAAGAAATAATTAGTAATTTCAAATTATGATAACCTTTTCTTTAATTTTCTCATTTTTTACATTCTTGAATATATAGATAAAAATATTAGAATCATGAAAAAAATTCAATATTGAAATTGCGCCGAATATCCACATTTTAGATCTTTTTGATTACGGAGAACATAATTTTCAAATTATATATGTCTATGAAAGCAACAATTCAATACATTTTTCAGCTGGACAGATTACATTTTGTATGTAGTTTTTGCAACGAATGTATAGGCTTCTGGCAAATTTTATCTTATCAACTGATGATACCCCATAGCCTAGTGACCTTAGGTAGTTGTTTAGTTTACTTAGTTGGAAAGGCATTTCCAAAATGGATGCAAAAACGATAGATTTCCTTCATTCAAATCAAAAGCCTTTATATTTTTTAGAAATTATTATTTATTTTTATATTTTGATAAATTTTATTAACAGTTTTAGTTTGACTATACGCTTATTTTATTTGTTTACTTGGAATTATATCTTAAATTTATCTGTTGCTTAAGTCAGTTAACAATTTGTGAGTATGTGCAAGTTTCAAATTTTAAAACCCACTTACTCAAAATAATGATAATTCAAGTAGTTGTTTATCCTGGAATAAACACTTAAATAAAGTACTAAAATAAAATTATAAAAAAAATCATTATTGATTTAAAATATAAAATTCAACATCCTCATTTCCAATTGTACTTCTAGATGATAGAACGAAATTAATTAAGAATCTACATATTTCGAACTCACTATATTGATGTCATTTTTGAATCAGAATAATCAGTAGGTTTTGTCATATAAAAATTTTAAAAAAAAGATTGATCTGACAATAGACACACAACAATGCCACTCGTACTCAACAAACTTAGAACCAAAATGTTTTGAGCATTCATAAGTGTTAATCAAAAAAAAAAGAATCAAAATACCTTTTTGAAAAAAAATTTAGGCTAGTATGGTTGAATTTCTAAACTTTACCTTTGTTTTTCTAAACGAAACATTACTCTAAGCAATGAATAAACAAAAGAAATAATTAAATATATGCATTTTCAATTATCTTGTCATGCTGATTCCTAACCTCAGCAAATAGATTTCATCATGATATATTTTGATTTTTTATTTCTTTTCTAATTTAGGCTGGTCTGATTGAAGTTAAAACTTCACATCTGCTTTGCAAAACAAAATGTAACTACTTTTCAAAGCCATTATATTATTCTGCTCTGCGTAAAGAATTATTAAATTGATAAAAAGGTTTAATAAAGGAAGAATATTTTATAAAGTAAAGCTTTAAAGTAGTATTATGACATCCTTTCTGAAAAGGTTGAGTATTTCTGTACTGACTGAACTAAAACATTTTAACCCAATATAATTATAATCAAATACTCAACTGATACATTTCATTCACATTCCAAAAAGATAAAAATATAAAACAATAAGATTGATATGATTGATTGATTGATGTCAATCATTGATTGTTAGATATTACTTATGCTAATAAAATACTCCGACTGATTCATTTTTCCTTTTAAGGAAGTAAGATTTAAAAATTTCAATTAAGTGATAAGTTTTTCACCATTTTACTCTGAACTCACAGTTAGTCAAAGTAAAGTTTGATTTAATATGTTAAATTTTAGATAGTAAACATGATGAAATAAATTTATATATATTTTTTTTTGGGTAACAAATAAAATACATTTACTTTGTAAAACTAATTTTTTAGATTTACGCAGTACTCACACAAGCATCACTTATTTTGAAAGTCATTGAAAGGATGGTAATAAGGATGGCATTCAACAAAATTCTTAGTTTTATAACACATAGAAACCTGATCTTTTTCACTTTAATTATTTGCTAGGTGTCTCATTTCTAATTACGTTTCCAAACATGTTGAAATGAATCGAAAGAAGATCTCAAAACATTTTCAGATAATAAATTTTAAAGTTATTTCTATTAGGCATATGATGCTTTTGCAGCAACTGTTATTTGACCTTTAGGAAATTTGAGCAGCCGCTGCAAGCGAATGGAGTTAAATGAAGCAGAAAACACTTTTGGTGATACTGCGCCAAATACATGGTGTTATCGAAACATAGTGGATATAAAATTCTGATTCGTTTAGAACCATAGAAAATTGCCACAAACTAGCTACTGAATGTAGAATATTTTGTCCCATTATCCTGATTGAATTGAACAAGGTTTAGTTTAAAACTATCTTTTAACAGATTGACATTAGCATACTGATTCATCGTAATTTCTACAGGAGGCCCCAAAAATAACGCAAGGTTTAAATTTACACTCATTTGTACAGAGAAGTAATAGCAACTCTATTATAAAACTATGTGACTGCTTAAAGCTTAGAAGTAATTAAAATGAAACGTTACATAATGGAGCAAAGCATTACCACAGCATTGAAATTACATTTAAAAAAAACTCCCAGTTTTTTATCTTTAAATGGATATATTTTTATTGATTCGTAAAGTACTTGGGGTAGAGTTATATATTAAATAAACCATACGGCAAATAGCCTCCACTACTTTTCTGGCATATATACTATCTTTTGTAAAAATTTCCTTGGACATTTTGCATAAGCATGGCTAAATTTCGTTGAAGCTGCGGTGAATTTCCTCATTCAATTCATGCAGCTTGTAGGAGTGTTCACATAGACATTTGACTTCAAATAACCCAATAAAAATAGAACTAATTTTATTAAATAATACAACCAATTTTTGAATTGAGGCCTGAAAATTTGCAATATTTTAAAAATATTGTTGAACAATGAAAATACGTTGTACTATCATTTAATGCTGCATTTTCAGCTATCCTGAACCATTTTGATTTAAAATACTACTTTAAATAGGGTTGATATCTCTTTACTACATGAATGGCGGAAATTAAAATCTTGAATTAAGTTTTGAACAATTTTTATAATGACAATTGGCCAACACTTAATGCAGCCATATTCTCCATCTTGTTTTACTGTTTTTCTTGTCTACTCTAGTTTAGTTCTTTGTAGGGAATATCGTCAAGCTTCTTACATTTTCATTCAATGAAAAATAATTAAATTTCGATTCATCTGTCAAATGTACATTCGTTGAAACGATAACGATTTTTAAAAAAAATTTCTTCTATGTAATTTTTTTATTTGCTTACTTATTAAAAGTTTGTTTCTGACAACCCTACAATAAAATGTTTTTTTTTATTTAAATGATTCACATGGTACTTGAATTAGCGCTCATGAAAAAAGTGTTTTTGCTATGACAGCCAATTTGTAAATAATTAATGGTAAGATTTTGCTATACATTTTAAATTATATAGCTATCACCATGAAAATTCAAACTCTTCTTTCCTTTTGGATTTGTTTTTTCAATCGTCATCCATGCTTATATCTTTTAATAATACTCTAGATTGGAGAATAAGATCTAATGACATTTTTTTTTTTCAATTTTTCGAAGGAATTTACCTAAATTAAGAATATAAACAATCAGCTCTCGAACTCTTAAAGATTGTATCCACGATGGCATCGATAACAACAAAATACTGTCGGATTCGCCAAATTTCTTTTCAACTTAAATTTGAATGAAAACTGCCTGGTATTTAGCTGCTGCAGATTTATAGAATAGAAGGTTACTTGTTTTTACTATTTTATTCTTTATGAAATTATTAACATATTTCATTTATATTAGAGCCTCGTTTTGACTGATATGACGGCAATTTTTTGATAAAGCAATTTCAACAGTGATCATGTATCAACATATTAACTCCGGAAAATTACAATTTCTCTCGAAAAAAATTTTGATAGCGTTTAATGGAGAGTAGCCGATTCGAGTATCTTTCGGCCTAGCACGTTATGAAGCAATCGCTTTTAATAACTCGCCAACTTATTTTCTATATTTCAATATTTCCTATATTCAATTATTTCTTTCTTAATCAACATTTTAATGATTTCTTTTCGTTTATTTTTATTTTAATAAATTTGTGAAAATATACGGGATTTTATTTCAGTCATTTTAATATTTTTATTGTTGAAAAGTATGTCGAAATGATAGAATTCTTCAAAAATTACCCCTTTTCAAAAATTATCAACTCTTTAATTACTTAGAACTATAAGTATTTAATTAATATTAACTATCATAAAAGTAACAAATGTCAAAAATTTATTTACGAGACATATCATGTAGAATAAAAATTAGCAACTAAATAATTAATGTTTAAATCTATTATAAAAAAAGCAATTTTTTACATGAAAATGAATGATATTATTATTATTATTATTATATTTCCTTCATTTAGCTTTGCTTTAATATTTTAAAATTAAAAAAGCAATACTTCTCATTGGTTAATTGATTTATTTCACATTTAAATTAACATTACTTTATAATCCAACTGCGTGTTGTCTATTTCAGTTCAGCAGATATAAGAAGCTGCTAATAACGTACCAATAAGTGATTTTACTACATTGTTAACTATAACGAAAATTGGAGTTCCCGTACATGTGTAACATTTCTATATTCCAAACTAATCATTCTTCAATGACTAGTTATAAAGAATCGACGAAATACGTAGGAATTCATTCATAATTGTTTTGTCCACGTAACAATCCCAACTTAAGTAGTTAATCAGGAAACAGCAACATCTAATTGGTTCATTTCCAGTTTTTGTTGATGAATATTTTATTTAATAATAATATGCCTCGTCATAATTTAATCGTCCGGATCTAATCTTTTTGTTGCATCGTAGTTGTCGGTTCAATAAATGATCCAAATAGCTTTGAATAGTTAATCGAGAGTAAAGCATAAATCATGCAGATTTATGGTTCTCGCACGTTTATCTATTGGTGTATTATGAGAATGAAATGTTGCAAAAATATAGAAAAGTTCTTATATATATATACAATCATAAAAATTAAAACGAAACCAACTAGGTCGAAATCGAAATTAAAACTCAATTCAGAATTACACGCTAAAAGTTCTCAAAATGAAAGGTAAATGAATAAGAACCAATTAATGAAACAAATCCAAAATACTATATTCAAAGAATTATTTAAACGAAACAGAAACAGAAGTAACTACGGAAACGAAACCAAAACCGGAATTGAAACTAAAAATCACTACTGATTCAAACAAGTTTTAAGAGTTAAAATGTTTTTAAATCAATCATTGTATTTGGAGAGCGCAAATGCAGCTACAACTAAAATACAAATGAATATAAATTAATTAAATTCGGTTGTCTTATTTTGTTAATTAATATATATATATATATATATACTAATTCAATAAAGAAATTCTTTAAAAAATCTTTGGTATAGGCTTACAAAAATGACAGGGCATGTATTACAGTTGGAATGGTGATCATTTAATTTTACTAACACACTTTAAATTATTATCACAATTTGATAAATGTTATCATGCAGGAATAAGAAGTATTAAGTAATATATACGAGATTTAATTGAAATTAAACATGACAAAAATTTCCTTTCCACAGGTGGTCATGACGGCTAGTTTTTCAATAAAGGAACCAAGTTTTTGTACATTCTAAAAGAATTATTCAACCGTGTAATAAATTATCTTAGGAATTAGAAGATTAGTGGTGGTTTTACTTGTTACATACAGTTTACAAAACATTATATGTTTTAAAAGTATTCCTAATTTTTCTTACAAATATTATTTTTTAAAGCCAGATGCAATCAAATAATTTTATGATACAAAAAATGAACTAATTATAGAAAACGATCAAATTGTGCATCATAATTTCATCCCCAGTTCAAAGTCTTTCAGAGAACTTTGAGTACTTAGAAAATTGTAGCATTTAGATTTTGTAAAATAAGCTTCTGCTCAATATAAATGTATATGTAATCTATTATAAAATGAGTAATGAACTCTGGCTCTATGCTGATTCAAAAAATATCAGCGTTTTGTGTGAAGTCTCGAAGTTTTATTTTTAATCTAGCCATATTATTAGATTTAGAGTACAAAAAATGTTGTATAAAATTTCCAACGTTGCTTCAAAGTCCGGTTAATTCAATAGCTGGAAAAACAATTTTACGATCAGCTCTGTTGGACGCTGATCAGATGTCGAATCTGTGATCTCAGGGCTTGGCAGTAAATTTCGGACATTTGGCAACTTGGCGATGAATTTAGTGACTTTTATTTAATACTGGAAATTTAAGGAATTTTAATGATTGAGCCAATAGGAACCAAGATATACCAGATTGTTTCAGAACTTTCCCTGATAAAAAGTTGGATCAACCCAGCGAAGAGCAAGCTTTGTGTGGAACTAAAGTGATTTAGGAATTCAGCTGAGAGCCGAGTCCTAGTGTTTAGCATCGCGTCGTGTATGAAAAATCCAGTCGTGTTGTGTGGGCCGGCAGTTGGATACAGCTAAAGCGAGGAACCTGTAACGAATTGCAGCGTTAGGAGGCACCGTAGAGTTTGTCTACGAAGACTCCCTCCTGCTGAATTGGGTATAATCACTTTTAGTACTGTGGTTGTTATTACTACGGATTATTACTTGTGGGCTACTCTTTGTTGCAGTGTGCTACTATATATCGTGTGAGCAAGTGTCAGCTGTGTATTTATCTTTGAATTATTGTCATCGTATTCAATAAACTAGTCGTTTGTTACTGAGGCCTGTTGGTTGTGTTTCGTTATCAACCAATAAATCCGGAAAAAACCCTAAATTTCTGTAACAATATTTTAATTCAGCCCATTTTAATCGAATTCAATGTAATAAAATACAACTTAGATAAATGTTATTTAAAGTTCATGTTTAGCAAATGCAATGTGCATTTCAAATTAAAAATTATAACTATTTTTAGAAAATGATAACTGTTATAAAATATAAAGTGGAAATGAAAATAAATTCTTTAGAAAATATAAATCTTAAAGAAAATTTTTTAAAATCTCAGAATGAGAACTGATATTATTTCCCTTTCAGAAATATTTACAGAAATATCCGTCCAAAACTAACTATTAAGAAAATAATCATAAAAAATGTTTTTCTTTGGAAAAAATAGTCTGTATAATCCCTGAAACCATCAAATTTATGTTTTGTTGCCTAATCTCTCGTAAGAAGAAAGTTATGGTCTTTTTTTGTTTTAGTTTAAAATTGTCTCGGCAACAGATGACAATAGCCAGACCAATTAATTTCTCTCAGAAGGTTTTCGCAAATGCGAAGAAGATTAAGATTTACGACTTTTCTATTTCACTGTGAATTCAAACCAGACATTTTTAAGGCAGTTTGTAAAATCTAAAAATATCCTGTATTTCATAGCTTTTTCGATTGTTCCATCGTTTATATGAATGTTCTAAAATAATTTTTCGCAATGGCATAAAATTTTGTAATCTTATATTTTATTTATTAGTTTCCTATATATATATAAGATTTTCATTTTGATAAAACTAATGCCTAGATTATCTGAAAACATAATTGAAATACTCTTTGAAATTATATTTATTTCCTAAGTAATAAAATATCAATAACATTTTTTGTGTTTGTTTAATTTATTTTCCTCCAACAAAATACTTTACATTTTATGTATTCCTATAATTTGAAATATATAATGATAACAATATAAAAAAGATCTCCTGCCAAACTCGAAGCTGATCTAAGTTATTGTTTTCAAATTCTTCTATTTAATCCTTAGACAAAAACAGTAAAATATTATATTTTGGAATAATCATAGGTGAAGGTTTTATTGCTGACACTCAATTCAGTGTTTATATTGAAATAACTGTGTAAATATTTAGGTAAAAGACGTTATAAAAATATACGATTATAAGCTCATTGTAAGCTAAATTTTCTATTACTAAGATACCTTGAGTTTTGTAAAAAAAATACCAACGTTTTGGATCAGTTAGCATGAACCAAAAGTTTATCTTTATATTTTAAATATATCTGTTGAAATTAATTATCGTTTGCAATTTATATTTTTTCAATTAAATTAAGAGTATTACTATTGAAGAAAAAATCATCTGCTTTTCTTAATAGATAATAGAATTAAGATAATATCTATTGCGCTTTTAAATACATCTATTATAATTATATATTGGAATAAAAGACCATAAATCATCAAGTCGAAAGCAGCTAAGCCTAAAACTTACTACTTTTAAATTTTAAAGCATGTCATTGAAGAAAATAATCAAAGGACTGACATGATACGTCGGGCGATTTTTGTTTGCGATTAATGCAAGTACTACACTTGATTAAAAGGTATTGTTGTTCTTTCTCCAATACAATATTCTCTATGTAAGTCTTAAACTTCAAAGAAATGCCAAATTAATAAAAATTCTGACTAGCGAATAAATAGTTTTAAAATTCAGTTAAATAACAAAACTTTTCATTACATAAAATATACAAAATTTTATAAAAAATATTCTTCATATGATTAACATTACAAAATATAATTCGAAATTTCGGCATCTATGTATTTTACGCTTTGACAAGAAAATTGGTCACCAGCTAAGGGATGACTATAATTGCCAATTTCATGATAAATATTTTCTTACGACAGGTATTAATTAAATGTTTCTGAGATTAATTATATTTAATGAAGATATCTACTTCCCAAGAAGCATATACCTAGCAAATTTCAAATGATTCACATAAGGCTAAAGATAAGTTATGTGAACCCTGCATAAATTTCCAAAAAACTCAGCAATTTCTTTTTTATATCAGTTATAGCGGGCTATGTTTTAAAACTAGTGTTAGACAATGATCCGAACTTTTGAGTCAGTCTTTGGGTTTTTCCACTTCCAATCCATGATCTCATGTAAACAAAACTAAAAGATTCGAATCCGACTTTTCAAAGTTTAGTGATTTGTTGTTGGCGGCACTTATTATGCAAATTACGCATACTTAACTAGTATAAATACGTGTGGAATTAAAATCT
>JAPMOQ010023777.1:482385-501654 GCA_026543055.1 Argiope trifasciata | reverse complement strand
AATCCGAAATTAGCAAAGCTGTGCAGTGGAATTTATTGTCGAGGAAGGTTTAGCAGTTCAAACAGGCAACGCAGTAAGTTTATATAAAGAAGTGTTGCAGTTCAGTCGAATTCTTTCTGAGCAGTGATGGAGGTAAACAACCCTATTCCAGTGCTGACCCAAAATAATTGGAATACGTGGAAGCGTGACATGCAGGTAATCTTGATGCATTATGGATGTTGGAACTTTATTATACAGACCGAACCGGATGCTGACGAAAATGCTACGTACAAAGAAAAATGTGATTGGCAACTCCGTAAAGATCGCAGTTACACATTGATCTACACTAATATCAGTCCGGAACTGAAAAATCTGATATCGGACACGACTGATGGTGCATCAGCTTGGAAGATACTCAAAGATTACTTTGAACCAGTGACCAGAGCCCGTGTCATCCAGCTTTTAGATGAATTTTTTGGAACAAGATACCAACCAGGAGAGGAATTGGGAATATTCATCTCTCGAGTAAAGACGGCGGCTACCAGATTACAAGAGGCAGGTCATAAAGTAAATGACTTGTATCTTGGATTTCAGTTAATTAGATGGTTTCCGCAGGAATTCCAGTCTACGGTTCAACAGATTTACAGATGGAAGGACGAGGATTTCACAGCCCGTAAAATAGAGGCGGAATTGATACTCGAGGCCAACAGACTTCAGCTGATGAAGCAAGATTTGGAGAAAACAGAGACTGTGTTCTACAGTTCTACATCAAGTAGAAGGTCCCGGAAAGTTCTTCCCGATGTGATCGCTGCTCCTGGTGTTGCGAACTCGGTTCCTGACAGTAGAGGTACAACTCCTGGAGATCTTGGAGGTAAAGCTGAGTACCAGAAAAAGGACGGTAAGATATTTGACTGTAAATCTATTAAAAATGTGAAACGGACTATTAAGAAGATTGGTCCTTGTTATTTGTGTAATAAATATGGTCATCTTAAGGTAAACTGTAAATATAAGAACTCTCGTCAAAAATCTGTTTTGCCTTTGAATGAAAATTTAAATACAGAGTTTAAAATAAAATTAAGATTCTGTGAGGCTGAATGCAGCTTAATAGAACTCAATAAGATATCTGTAACTAGTTGTAACTTATTTGAAGAAAACTCTGATAAAGGTGTATGGGTTATAGATACGGCTGCAACAAGCCATTTTTGTAATGACAAAAGTTTGTTTTTAGATCTCAAACCAGTCACGGATATGGAAATGTCGTTAGCAACGGCAGACAAAAGTTGTGCAATAGAAGGAATCGGTAAAATTAGATTTTTAGTTAAACATAAGGATTGTTTTAATGAGATTACATTGTCTGATGTTTTATTTAATCCCAAGTTGAGGAGAAATTTAATATCCGGTTCCAAATTAGAAAGTAAAGGTGATCACTTTGTGGGTACAAATGGAAAAATTAATGTTTTTAATAGAGACTGGAAAAAGTTGTTTTCAGCAACACGTCGAGAAAATTTGTATTATTTTAAACCTACTCGTTATATTATCCCAAAATGTAAAGAAATTAATTTAATTAGTAATGCACCTAATAAAATGAAAAGTGGTTCAATTGATATATGGCATGAACGCTTTTGTCATATAAATAATGATTATCTGGTGAAAACTAGTAAAAATGATAGTGTAAGAGGTCTCCCGCGTTTAACTAATAATAATAATAAGTCTCATTGTATTTCATGTAAATTAGCCAAGTCTAAGAGAGTCTCATTTAAAAAGACGGGGGCCGTAAGATCAAAACATCCTTTGGAATTACTGCATATGGACCTTTGTGGGCCAATGCCAACTGAAAGTCAGGGTGGTAATAAATATTTCTTGAGCATAATAGATGATTACTCAAGGAAGGTGACGGTATTTCCTATTAGGAAAAAGTCAGATGTTTTCCATACATTTTTAAGATTTCACAAACGTGCAGAGCGTTTTCTAAATAGAAAACTAATCGTAGTTAAAACCGATGGAGGACTAGAATTTTGTAATAAAGATATGAATTCATTCTTGACAGAACTGGGTATAAAGCACGAGATAACAAATCCATATACACCAGAACAGAATGGAGTCGCAGAGAGATATAATTTAACTGCACTAGACGGAATCAAAGCACTACTGAAATCTAGTGGAATCGCACATAAGTTTTGGGGAGAAGCATTACTTAGCTTCACTTATACTTGGAACAGAGTTTGTCATAAAGACTGTAATAAAACCCCTTTTGAAAAATATTCTGGTAGGAAACCATCCATATCGCATCTAAAACCTTTTGGTTGTTTGGCATATGTTGGTGTGCCAAAGCAGATTAGAAAGAAATTCGATATGCGAGCAAAACTAGGAATCATGATGGGTTATGCTTTGCATACTAAAGGTTATAGGATATGGTTAATAGAAGAAAGTAAATTAATTGAAACTATTAACGTGAGATTTGAAGAACATAAGAAAGGAATTGATTATAAAGCAAATACTAATAGTTACCCTAAACTTAATTTTAACTTTCCAAATTATGATGATTTTAAGGACGATTTCGACAAATTAACAAATTCGTTAGAGAGTCGTTTAATTTTAGAAACTCCCTCAACTACAATAGTAAAATCCGAGTTATCAAAGGATAACCAAAGCTTAACACCATGTTCAGAGGTTAAGTGGATTCGAAAAACAGGTAGGAAAGTAACTAGAGCTGACATATATTACGGTATCGAAGGATCATCAACCCGATTAAAATCATTCGATGAAATAGAACGGTACTGTAAAGAACACAACATTGCTTTTGATCTGAGTATGTTTGATTTTAGTAAGGGTGATGCCGAATCTCAGGAATTTTCAGGTTCGACTAAAATACAACAAGAAGCTAATGTTACTGAAATAGTTATCCCTAACAGTTATAAACAAGCAATTGAATGCAGAGAAGCATCTAAATGGAGCGATGCAATGGACAGGGAAATAAATGTTATGATGGAGCGTAAAGTATGGGATTTGGTTGATCCTCCGTGTAATGCAAAAGTCTTGGGAAACCGTTGGGTTTACAATATCAAACATGTTGAAAATAATAAAGTTAGATACAAGGCCCGTTTAGTGGCACAAGGTAATACACAGGTAAAATACGAGTCATTTGACGAGGTGTTCAGTCCAGTTGTAAATTTTACTATTGTAAGACTATTTTTCACAATATGTGTATGTTTGTGGAAATGGATGCATGTGTATGTAGATATTACTAATGCTTATTTGTATGCAAATTTAGATACTGTTATTTATATGAAGCAACCATCTGGATACGAAAAAGATCCAAACAAAGTTTGTAAATTGCGTAAGGCAATCTATGGTCTACACCAAAGTGGACGTCAATGGTTTTATGAATTAGAGGATAAATTGATTAAACTAAAATTTAAGAAATTAGAATGGGTTAATTGTGTGTATATTTTTGAAAATAATGTTATTTTATTATTTTATGTAGACGACATTATTGTATTTGGCAAAGAAAGACAAAATGTAGATCTTGTGTTAAAATTATTACAGGACAATTTTGATTTAAAGATATTAGGTAAAACTAAGAAACTTTTGGGTATAGAATTTGAAGAGCAAGGAAATAACCTATATATATATCAAAGATCTTATATACAAAGAATTTGTAACATTTATGAAAAATATCATTATCCTGTTAGTTCCTTACCAATAGTAAAGGGTCAAATTCTTTCTAAACTTGATTCACCTAAGACAAACGAAGAAATCTTGAAATTTCCTTATAGAAATTTAGTAGGATCTTTGTCATTTATTTCTCTCCGAACAAGACCGGACATCATGTATGCGGTTAATATACTATCCCAATTTCAATCAAATCCAGGCTTAGTGCATTGGAATTGCCTATTGAAATTATTAGGTTATTTGAAATATACTCAAGATTATAAATTGGAACTTTTAAAAATTAAATCATTAAAATTAAAATGTTTTTCAGATTCAGATTTTGCTACAAATAGAGACGATAGGGTATCGATAGGAGGTTTCATAACTTTCATTGACGAAACCCCCATTTCTTGGCGAACGTTTAAGCAAAAATCTGTTAGTCTGTCCACGATGGAAGCAGAATATGTTTCTTTAACAGAAGCGGCTAAGGAATTTATTTGGTTTAAAAATGTACTCAGTAATAAGAGCTTAAATTTGGAATTAATCGAAAATGTAATGTTTTGTGACAATCAAGCAGCTATAAATTTCTCAAATTCACCAATAGAAAATTATAGAACGAAACATATCGATGTTCGTTACCACTTCTTAAGAAATTTAATCCAGGACAAAGTATTTAAAATAGACTATGTTAATACTAAAGATAATTTGGCAGACATTTTTACAAAGCCCATGGTTAAAGAAACCTTATTAAAATTTTGTCGAAAATTGTTTTTCATTTAAGAGAATGAAGCAGTTTTCTGTACATGATTCATATTTTTCTCTTGCAGATAAAGTGTATTTTTCAGTGTCCTGTTGTAGGATATGTAATTGTAGTATGTAATCAGATTACTAATTTGTAAGAGATCGTGATGAGGAAGCTGGAAAAAGGGGGCCGATTGTTAGACAATGATCCGAACTTTTGAGTCAGTCTTTGGGTTTTTCCACTTCCAATCCATGATCTCATGTAAACAAAACGGAAAGATTCGAATCCGACTTTTCAAAGTTTAGTGATTTGTTGTTGGCGGCACTTATTATGCAAATTACGCATACTTAACTAGTATAAATACGTGTGGAATTAAAATCTGTGGGTTTTGATGTTAGAATGAGGCTCGGATGATATAAGACCATGCGGTTGGCTTGCCTTTTAGGAATTTTTAAGATGAATCGCTGCGTTTTTAGGTTGAATGGTCGAATTCGAATCTGTTAAAGTTTATTCACAGTATGTGGTAATATTAATTTATTTTGATCTTTATTTTGAGATTTAACGTATTATTTCTTTTCTTTTTGCTCTAAGAATGAGCCTGTTGACTTTTACTTAAATAAATATGAACTTTTATGAAAACTGCTTTTATCATTCTTCCTCGACAATAAATTCCACTGCACAGCTTTGCTAATTGCAGATTAATTTATCCGGAAATCTAACAACTAGATATATAAATTCCACTTTTAGGGAAGTTAAAATAAAATTAGTAATCATTTTTTCAGATTTTAAAGTTTTAAAGATTGTTACAATTTCAAGATTTAATGCCAATGCATATTTTCTTGATAGCAAATGCAAGATGTGTTTACCTCTGAAAGAATTTTCACCATTAATTAAAAAACATCCACCTTTGATGACCAGCTGGTTCGCCATGAATAACGTGTTGTAAAATTTTCAACTTGTGTGCCTTGCTTTCTTTATAACTTATCAGCCAAATATATTTAAACTTCATACTCCGATAGTCAAGTAACTCGTATTATTATAGAAGGCTTACGATTATTTGTTGATTTTACTATATATATCTCTGATTTGCAATCAGCTGTTGTTGAGTTATAAGGAAAATACCACATCTTATATCAATTCCACAACATTATGCTTCTATTTCAACATATGCTGAAGATCACACTATCTTCGCTTTAATTTGCAATAAGAGTTAATTTAATTATTAAGCTTGAGATTTTGTCAATGTGAGGGCAATCACTGGTACACTCTTAACTTGATCTTGCAGGTTAAATTTTATTTTCATCTTGTAAAAAATTAATTGTTAGAAAATATGATTATAATATTTTTTTTAAAAATTTCATTAAAAATAGAAATTGGATTTATGGATTAAAACATTGGCATCAATAAAAAAAGTCATTTTTAAGAGGATTTGGAAAACAGTTTAATGCTGCACTATTTCCGGAAGTTATTGCAGAAAATTTCCAAATGTTATCTTAATTTTTATATAATTAAAATTTCAGAAATAACTCCGTCATGGTATACTGTTTCCTCCTCCAAATTAAATATGTAAATACCAAGTGTGGTAGCTCTAGATCAGGGCTTCTTAAACTGTGGGTCGCGACCCCCCTGGGGGTCGCGAGACTACTGAAAGGGGGTCGCAAAGATCTGATACTTTTCAATCATTATAAATAAAATTTTAAAATTAGTATACACACTACGTACAAATATAAATACAAATAAAAATCATACAAAATACTATTGTAGTTTTATTATAACTATTTTTTGAAAAAAGTGGCAATGCAAAACTGTTATGTAGGGCCTATAAATGAAAATATGGAAGTAGCATTTAAAATAATAAATGCAATGCGCTCCTCGATTTTCAACTGAACGTTCGACATTGATGTCTGGCCGCCGGTGTCAGTGTTTGCAAGATAACTTAGTGATTATAAGTACCCAGACGCCACGTCGCCTTACAGCTTACACATACAATACGGAAGCATAATCAAGCTAGGCTAGGCGAATCGGCATATTATTTTTATAAAAGAATAATTAAAAAAATTAAATGAAAGCTTCTTTTTCGAATTCTTTGGGATACGGTGCCTTTGTGCGCTGCACCCTTTGAACATGCCATGCGTCGGGGTTGATCTGATCGTAATTTGTTGTCATTGCACTGGTAAAGATTCGAGAGTAGTTATTTTTCTGTTTGTACTTCAGTTTGGACTCAGCTTTGTCTTCGTAGTGACATGTGTGTATTTACTGTGTAATTTTCAGTTGGTGTTTTTAATTATTACGTTAAAGTTCAACTACATTTTGTTTAATTATTTATTATTATTTAACCATCATGGATAAATGGCTAATTAAAATTCCAACTAATAAGTCTGCCACGCCGTCACAACCAAGTTGCAGTGCTTCAAATCCGACTTCTAGCAAAACAAAAAAAAAGAAAATATGACGAATCATATTTGCAGTATGGCTTCACATGCTCTTCTCACAACAATGAAGAACAACCAGTGTGCTTAATTTGCAAAGAAGTTTTGGCTGCAGAAAGCATGAAACCGTCAAAACTGCAACGACATTTGAATACTAAACATGCAACGTTATCAAAAAAGCCAATAGAATATTTTGAGCGTCTTTTGCAAACATCAAATAAAAAAAAGAACACTTTGGAGAAGTATGTTACTTTGAATGATAAATATCTATTGGCATCGTATGAAGTTTCGTATTTGATAGCAAAAACGAAAAAGCCTTTTACTATTGGAGAGCAACTTTTACTACCTGCAGCTATAAAAATGTCTGAAACTGTTCATGGAAAACAGTATGCTGCTGAAATTAGTAAAATTCCATTATCAAATGACACTGTGTCCAAAAGAATTTCAGACATTAGCAATGATCAATTTCAACAGCTTCTTATGAGGCTTAAAGACAGCTCAAAGTTTGCAATACAACTGGACGAGTCGACAGACATTTCAAAAATAGCACAGTTGTTACTTTTTGTAAGATATATTTATGAGGGAAGTATTCATGAAGATATACTGTTTTGTCGTCCTCTGGAAGGTCATACTCGTGGAAAAGATATATATAAAAAAGTAAATGAGTTTTTTGAAAAAGAAGGATTAAATTGGAAAAATTGTGTTGGTGTGTGCACGGACGGTGCTGCAGCAATGACCGGACAAGATCTTGGTTTTACAGCATTTGTTAAAGCTGGAAATGATCATATTACATTTACACATTGTATGATTCACCGAGAGGCACTTGTTGTTAAAAAAATTGCACCAGAATTAAACACTGTGTTTTTTGATGCAGTCAAAATCATTAACTTTATTAAAAGTCGAGCACTTAATAGTCGATTGTTTAAAAATTTGTGCATTGATATGGATTCGGATTATACAAGTTTATTGCTACATGCTGAAGTTAGGTGGCTATCAAGAGGTTGAAGTTTTAAATGATTATTAACTTTAAAAGATGAAGTTCTTATATTTCTAACAGAGCAAAATTCTAATTTGGCAGATTATTTTCACGATAATTTATGGCTTCTCAAGCTATGCTATTTGGCAGATATTTTTGATAAAATCAATGATATGAATTTATCAATGCAGGGAGTCTTCGTTAATATGTTTATGTTAAAAAATAAACTTGAGACCTTTGTTAAAAAAATTCTTATATGGAAGAACAGAGTGGAAAGTGGATCGCTCGAAATGTTTCCATTTACTGACGAGTATATAATTAGTAACAATATTTCAAAAAAAAGATACTCCTATAACAAAAATTATAGTTAATCATTTGAAGGATATGGAAGTTTACATGCATAGGTATTTTCCCAATGATATCGATACACAACAATGGATTTGCAATTCATTTTCAATTGAAATGGAAGAAATTAATTTTTTAAACTTCAAAGCACAAGAAGAATTTGCCGAATTAACAAGTGATACTACCTTGCGACTCAGATTTTCTCAAGTGCCTGTGCATGAATTTTGGATAGAAATCAAATCAGAATATCCTCTACTATCAGAAATGGCAATGAACAAATTACTGCCATTTTGTACAACATATTTATGTGAATCAGCCTTTTCCACATTAACTTACATAAAATCAAAATACCGTTCAACTTTAATAAACGTTGAAAATTTATTACGATCTGCAATAACTCAAATTGAGCCTAGATTTAATTATTTGTGTAAAAATAAACAATCACATCCGTCACATTAATATTGTTTGATGTTAATAATATGTTTTTATTAAAAAAATTGTTACAAAAGTTTATTTTTTCTATTGAATATATAGATATAGTTTTATGTTTTCTTATAAAAAAATTGTTACAAAAGTTTATTTTTTCTATTGAATAAATATATATATAGTTTTATGTCATTCTATTTATTGTGTTTTATTACGACCGATATCCCGTCAACGTTTCCAATTATATATATGTGAAATGAATGGGTACGTATTCTTTAATCCTTATTTTATTTACATTGTAAAATAGTGCGATATTACATCTACATCTACGGTTAATATATATTTCATTATATGGAGGAGGGGGTCGTTTAAAATTTCCTAAGCTTGAAGGGGGTCGCTATATAAAAAAGTTTAAGAAGCCCTGCTCTAGATCATATGGTTTGGTGTGTAGTGCCCTAACACACACGCGCGCATTTATTCATATACGCAAACACATATTCATTAGATTATCAGCCTTGAAGTAATTCCGGGCATTTATTGGCCTGAAATTCACATTTCTTCGATCTTTTGATGTATCTCCGTCTCAAAAACACATTTTGGGTATTGCGTCTATCTATTTCTAAACACGATTATTCAAATCGTTTTGGACTGGATGGTACGAGTGCGAAATTGGTACGAGTTGTATATAAATTTTCAAGACGTTTTAAAGTTTCAAAAAAGTCTCTTATCAGTAAGATGATTAGCATATTCTCAAAAAAATGATGATAAAGTTACCTTTATCTTCATAAAGAGAAAGCGACATCTAAAAAAAACCTAAGGATTATATCGAAAAAAATTAGTTAGCAGCTACAGCATTTTAATTGTAGACTCTATCAAATGTCGAGCTCAATACATCGGAGTTGATGGTAGATCAGTAGATCATTCTCACTCATATAAGCACGTTAACTCAAAAACACAGCTTATATAAACGAAATTCAGTCTGTAATTACAAAAGATGGAATTTAGATCGGTTGAGAAAAAATCCTTCAAATTTTTTGTTGTTATTTCTTAACTGTATTATAAAACACAGAACGCTGAGACTTTGAAAGTAAAATTCTTACAAGTCTTAAGAGATAATACTTTTATTAATAAGGAAGACCATTTTATTTATATACATTTTTTAGTAATCTAAATAGAAAAGAATTGAGAAAATTTATTATTAAGTGGCATGGGGATGATTACTTGTTAAAATAATAAAACATTTTAATGATTGCATTATGTAATTTAGAAGATCATCAAGGAAATTCATGAAATACCTTCATTATCTGTTTGGGTTAGTTACAAATGATCGTCAGTAGTTCCAACAAATATGCATACACTTAAAAGTATATGCTAGATTGGCAAATAAAATGTGCAAAATTCATTATTATAGTTAGTACCATGAGAGAACATGATCCTGTTTCCTTAGGAGATTTTGAATAACTGAGGGCAACAAATAATTGAAGATCGAAATCGCGTAGTCAATGAATAAAGCATAAACATAATTTTCTTAAACATCGTGCATCAGATGAGTTTTTAAAAAGTTGATCTGCTTTTACCAGTAGTGCATTATTATTACGTGTGCTTCTTTAAAAACAGATCCTTTTTTAAAAGTTGACGCAGAACTATGATATTATGGTTGTTATTTTCCTATGCAATTTGTTATGAGGGAATTAAATAATTTAATTTTTATAATGTATTCAAAAAAGCTTCACTCTCGTTAAATTACAGTTCTGATAAAATTATTTCCTCTTTCATATTTCTATTCACTATATTTCCCATTTTTTTTCTTTACTCAACGAATTATTAATGATCCATTCGCATCTCATTTTTGTTAAACTCTTTATACACTCAACTGATTTTTATTTGTCAGTTTATCGGCACTATGAGTTTTAGAAGAAAGGAGCCTTTTATTCTTCTATTAATTTAGGAGGAAATGATTCAATTAATATCATGAGATATACTCTTTTTCTGCAATCAAAAATAATTAAATTATAAATTAATAAAAGACATCATGAGAATGGTATTGAACAACCTTTGAGAAGAACCGAAAACATATAATATTTGAGGAAGTTGTGTAAATACACTTAATTATGAAAGAAAATTAAACCAATGAATATTTTTTTTTTAATTCATAGTATTTTTCTCGCCTTTAGTAGGACATTTTCATAATGAAATTATAAATTTTCATTATGTTCTACGACTTCTTTTAGCTTAATTCTTATACATAACAAGAATTTCATTTTGAAACTTTTCTCCGATTGTTTAACTCATGACAATCGAATTTATTATGCTTTAAGATGACTCATTTAATTAGTCAGATATTGCATAAATTCGGAACTTCAATTGAAAATTGCGTCTCAACATTGATCATCCCACCAAATGTAATTTTCAAGTTTGTTTTCAAATGTAGGTGAGGAAACAACTTTTCACTACTATACTGTTGTGGCTATAGTCATATCACTGATTTTCCGACCCGCTCAAAAGCACACGGATAAATAATATTGAATTCTCAGAACACCGCAACAGCATCATTTTTAGGAATTGTGATGGAGTCCTTTAAGTATCATCAGCAACGACACAACCTTTCCAATATATCTCGTCATCAACAGAAGGAGTCAGACTTCGACCTTTTTTTTGTACCCACCACGTGGCGAGATCCAGCCACCATGACGAAAGCTTCTCATTCGCATTTAGAGATGCCCCCGGGGTGTTACAGTTTTTGATTTTAAAAAAAGGCATGCTCTAATGGATTAATCTTTATATATATAAATAGACCATTTGTAAGTTTGTTTGCTTAGAAACGAATATTAAACAATGGTTTTTATGTTAACTGGTGACATTTCTATCTTATACCAGATGAATTAAACTTAGATGCACTTATGTTTCAAAATAAATGCACATAACTTTTGGCATTTAGTAAAAGTTAAAAATATTTTTAAAAGTTGATTTTTCAAAATCCATTCACTTAAGTTTTAAAATCAAAAATTAGATTTTAAAAATTATAGTCAAATTATTCATCTCGTACCATATTCATTATGGTCTTCTGTAACAAGTTAAATGTATTGAATTATTACTATCATTTTTTGTGATATTATCCCCCAGCAATCACGGTTTAGTAAAAGAGAAGTAGTTCAACTCCATATTCCAATTCTCTTCTCTTCTGGGACTGTTCTAATGGTGTTGTTGTTTTATTAGCCATATCTCTGATGAAGAAACTTCGTGAGAAGATTGTTAATGAATACTGCCAGATATTTTGCTGTTGATAACAATATCCGTATTGTTATCTCATTGTTATTATTACATGAAGAGAAAGATATAAGAAAATAATATTTTTAAAATTATCGTAAAGATTTTATAAACGAACAACACTGATTTTTTAATTATTAATTCATCAGAAGACAAATTGTGATACTTCCGGATCAAAGTATTTGATTGATTTGTTTATAAATTAATCGAAATGGGTAAAAAAATAAAAATTATGAATTATACAAACCGTACAAAACTATCATTGCCATCAATAAGTGAAAATCAAATTATCCTTTATATTATAATTATTACATTAAAGTATGAAATGAAAACAATTAGCTGAGTGTTAGGATTAATTGAGATTTTTCTTTTTTTATAAATATATCTGAAGCTATTATTGAAAAAAAGGTTCTATATTCTAAAACTCTGAGCAATCTTAGTGGAAAATTTTCGATAGTCTTAGATTACTTTTATGGATGGTAACGGGCAACACTTCACTGCATTATTTTAAAATGGATAATTTTCAATAAATAACACAATGCTTATATAAAAGTATACAAAAACGAACAGAGGGTAGGTCATTATTTATATTTTTTAATGTTTTCTCAGATTGATGATAAATTCTTCATTACTTAAATGTGATTTTTATTAGTATTATAAGTAAAGAAATTAAGAAAAAATGATTATAAGTGTTTCATCCAGCATTGGAAATGAGATTATATCACGACAAACAATAAATATTTTAAAATTTAACCCATCTAACTACTGAAAAAGTTTAGAGTGTTGCATTTCCGCTAACTTAGTTTTATAAAAAGATTTCACCTAAAATACGTCCACATAAAACCTCAAAAAGGCAATTCTCCTGAAGTGACAAAGGTCTATAAAAGGTTACGTGACTTTTGTTTGAAAACCAGTGGTCAAGAGAAGGCATTTTGAAACAAACATTGAAGAAGTGTTTAATGAATTTTAAATTTTCCCAAAAGAAGTCCCAAAAATCATAAAATGGGCTGCCTATGAGAAGTTAAAATGAAAGGATGAACTTTTACTCCATCACGATCTAAAGTTATATGCTTTTAGTAAATGCAGTATAATAGTGGAATAGCGTGTGGTTTGTGAAATTCAGTTATAAAAGAAATGTTACCCTCTAAAGTAAACATATTTCGTTTAGATTGTTGTAACCTTGGGATTCTTACTGGTTTATGTAAAAATAATAATTAAAAAATAGAAATTAAAAACTATCTATGTTGGTCTAGTTGATTTCCCTGAATGTAACTGTCTACAGATATTTTATTCAATGAATCGACCTCAGGACTGAGTGTTTAAAGAAATTCTTTGGATTGCAATTTTTAGAAGTATCAGCGAAGTTTGTTTCTGCAACTTTAAAGAAATTATGCTTTCCATCTTAGATATCGGCAACTGAGTTATTGTATCATCACAAATAGTAAAACTTTAAATTCCGTTATCGATGTTTAATTTAGCCTTGTTTAGTTGTATTAACGTCCCACTTTTATGCAAAAGTACGTATATTTTGGGAGGGATCTCTTAATTTTGAACCCTGATTGAAGACTATAATGGTAATCCACCTCCCTTCTCCAAGAGGACGTTTAAGCCCGATGGATTT
Source organism: Argiope trifasciata (assembly GCA_026543055.1). Classification (NCBI taxonomy): domain Eukaryota; kingdom Metazoa; phylum Arthropoda; class Arachnida; order Araneae; family Araneidae; genus Argiope; species Argiope trifasciata. The sequence goes on along the minus strand of JAPMOQ010023777.1, from coordinate 488,218 downwards.
AACGAGCCCCAGGCATGCTTACATGATGGTACTTCAATATAATCAGATCTCGAACCAGATAAGCTTAGCTAACTTAGCAGAAACTTAGCTAACTTACCGCCACCCTGTAGTCGATGTGTAATAGTCCTAATTGTGAATAGCACATGCTCTGACTTTTCAAATAGAAATACAGCCTGCTATCGGCAGTGAACTCACCATATATTTAACTTAACCATTTTTGAATTACTTAAGAAAGTGACAACATGCTTATATATATAACAACGTCTCCTCTTCCTGATTAAGATACTAATAAGGGAATTTAGAAAAAAATCTAGCTCCTGTAAACTGACATCTTATATACTAACGAACAAGTTTGTCAAGAGACAATAACTTTGGAATACAATAATAAGTAATACTTTCAATTGTGGTATTAAATACAGCCGATTCCGGTTAATTGGACAACATCGGGATGCGATCATTTTGGTCCTAATAACCGGCTGGTCCGATTACACGAACATGCCCTATGTTACAAGACGGGACGTGCTATACGTAACATTTTAAAATGTCATTATGACTTTTTCTGTGCGGCACATGCGTAGGAGAACATACAAACAAGAACTACTGTTGCTTATGAACTTTATTCATTGAAAAATAAATTTTCAAACAAATTCTTCGAAACGATCTACAAGATACTCAGCATGCGAAGCACAATAAAAAAAAGTTCTTATCAAATTCCAGTCAACGTTTGAAGAACTTATCCAGTGTGATTTGACGCATTCTGTTGACGGACTGCACTTGAACAAAATCACTACGAACATCTAACGCAGAAATGGGACTGCCTTCATTCCCTCCTGCATGAAATAGCGACGCAAAGTTTCGTTGCATTTCTTGGCATCCTGTGTTGTCACTTGCACCAACTCATTAGGGGCGTCATCATCATTTTCCTGGTCTTCCGATGCTGTAGTGTGTTTGCTGTAATTCGAGCTACAATTTCAGCGTCGTAATCTTCCTTTTCACCGTAGCATTGAAGCTTGTTGTCGATGGATAGAAATTCTTCGTAATTTTCGACCTTTTGAAGTTCCACATTTCTCTCACCATTTTCACTTTCAATCAGCATGTCCACATCTACCTCCAAGACCAAATACTTAAAGCCACAGTGAGAAATACAGTTTTGAATTGTCTCACTGCTTATATTTCGACAGCTATTGGCCAAAGATTTAACTGATTGTAAGATGTTGACCTATGCACTGACCTCTCTGGCTGTTGATGATGATGAGGTCAGCAAACTTTCTTCAATTGCTTCAATGACATAAACTGAAGTGACAAAAGTCATGAGATAGCAATATGCAAATATACAAATGGCAATAGTAATAGCGAAAAAGTATAAATGCGCAGTTCGTTTTCCAGAGCTTTCATTTGTGTTCAAGTTATTCATGTGAACAGGTTTTTCGTGATTTATGGCGGCACGACGAGAATTAACAGACTTTGAACGTGGGATGTTAGTTGGAGCTAGACGCATGGGTCATTCCATTGCGGATATCGTTAGTGAATTCAACATTCCGAGATCCAAAGTATCAAGAGTGTGCCAAGAGTAGGAAATTTCAGGCATCACATCCCATCATGGACAGCGCAATGGGCGACCACCTGCACTTAACGACCGGGACCACCGACGTCTGTGTAGAATGGTCAATGTTAATAGACATGCAACACTTCGTCAAATAACTGCAGGAATCAATGTGGGACGTACGAGGGACGTGTCCGATAGGACTGTGCGGCGAAATTTGTCTTCCTTGGGCTATGACAGCAGAAGACCGACTCGAGTGCCGTTACTGACAGCACGACATCGCCTGCAGCGACTCTCCTGGGCTCGTGAGCATATCGACTGGTACCTAGACCAGTGGAAAACCGTGGCGTGGTCAGATGAGTCACGATTTCAGTTGTTACGAGCTGATGGTAGAGTTTGGCGAGTGTGGCGCAGACCCCACGAAGCCATGGACCCAAACTGTCAGCAAGGCACTGTTCGAGCTGGTGGTGGCTGGATAATGGTGTGGGCTGTTTTTACATGGCATGGACTCGGTCCTCTGGTGCAACTGAATCGATCATTGGCTGGAAATGGTTATGTTTAGCTGCTTGCAGATCACTTGCAGCCATTCATGGACTTCACGTACCCACACAACGATGGGATTTTTATGAATGACAATGCGCCATGTCACCTGGCCAGAACTGTTCGCGATTAATTTGAAGAACATTCCGGACAATTCTAGCGCATGATCTGGTCACCTAGATTACCCTATATGAATCCCATCGAGCATTTATGGGACATCATCGAAAGGTCCGTTCGTGCCCAAACTCCTGCACCATCCACACTTTCAAAATTATGGACGTCTATATAGACAGCATGGCTCAATATTCCTGTAGAGGACTTCCAACGACTTGTGGACTCCATGACACGTCGAGTTGTTGCATTTCGCCGGGCAAGAAGAGGACCGACACGATATTAACAATCATCCCATGACTTTTGTCGTTTCAGTGTAATTAACCAACCTTTCACGATAAAAAGTATTCAAATTTTTTATGATGCCCATGTCCATTGGCTGTACCAAAGCTGTGGTCCTGAGAGGTAGAAATTCCAGGTGGATGAGTTTTCCAGACATTTTGGCAAGAGAGACAAGACACTCACAGTTCACTGACTAAAGTGTTCCGAAGAAACTGTTTTACGTGGGATTTCATTTCCCCGAAAAGCGGAAAGCAGTGGTTCCTCACTGGCGGCTACAGAGCTGCCCGTTCTAAGAAACAAAGTACTTACTCACCTCTCACTGGTTCTTTTCCCTTTTGGACTTCCTGCTGTACACAGGCGACTTATGGCTTCTTTTTCATTTTCCCTGACACGTACTTTGATCCGTTTAAATGGAATTTTGGTTCAAATAAGCGAATTATATCAGGCTTATGTACATAGGATTTGTTTCGGTTCTTTAAGATTCGGTCCGAATAAGCGTCTGGTCCGATTATCCGGTGGTCCAATTAACCGGATTCGACTGTACTGCATTTTAAATAATCTTGGCACAATTCGATATTGTCTGTGAAAATTTTCCGATTCTAATAAAAGTATAATAAATTGTAGTATTCATTGCTCTTTCCTTAATTGTTTCGATAAGTAACTATATTGATCAATTAATTTCACATGCAGCATATTTTGCTTTCTGTAGTAGCTGATTGGATAAAATATATAAATGATTAACAAGGAGTTGATGCTAAAATTATTGGTATATGTACACTTTCTTGTCATGCAATTGCATAATTTAACTATATCACTTCAACCATTTAGAATATAGCTTTTTTGCTACAGATTTCAAGAATTTTGTCTACAAGAAATCTTCATTTAATTGATTTATATTGACCACATAACATAAGCAATTTACTTCATCAAACTACAGTATCATTTCTCTGAGATTTAAAAAAAAACTTGTGTGATTAAATATAAATAATGAGGATACTCAATCCAGTGAGATTATACAGAAATACTAACCAGCTTTGGCAATTAGCTAGATCGCCGAGGATACCGGGTATATTTAATTTTAGGTAAATTAAATATACCTTAAATTTATCTTCTTTTTCATGATTCTGTCAAATAGGTGAGCATTATATTTTGATTTGCTATACTGAAATAATTATGATAGTTTTAGCAAATTCTTGTGGAACTACACTGAATAATAAAGGCACACATCTTTTGATTGAAGAGATTTGAATTTCATAATTGCATTCTTCTTGATTATGAAATATGTGACGATAAATAAAGAGACCTGTAAAAGAGAAATTCATTAGCTTGGTATACGAATGAATGAAAGACAACATTTTATATCTAATTCACATGAAAAAAAAACGTTGAATTTTTTTTTCGTTAATTTAATTCCGTTTCTCTTAAAATTAATAATTTCTATCAATGGAAATTAAATAAATTTCAGGAAAAGCAATCATTGATACATTTGATAAAATTTAATCTAAAATAATATGTATTTTTTACATTTTAAATCAAGGATATTTCAACAGAAAATTGGTACTTTATAGAATTTAGAATTATATTCACAGAAACAAATATTGGCACATATATCAAAACGTCCCTGCTATCGCAAAATATTTTTTGGAACATCCATTCAAGACTTTTTGGATGATGGTTTCTAGATTTCCCTTCCATACAAAATCTATTTTTCTTTTGATATGGAATAAAAATATACGACTAAGTCGTTGGACATACTCAAGGGACTGTCGTTCTAACCCCACATTCAAATACTTTATCCTGAGCCCGGAGGGATAAAATGCAGTATTCGAAGCACAATTAATCAGCACTTCCTGAGATCCATTTATAATTATGAGAAGTTGGTATCCATATATGTTCGTTTTCAATGAGTGATGATACTGAATTGAGTTTCCAGAAGAAGCGGTCAATAATAGTTCACAGTCATGAATATCTTGTGTATAAATCATGGTGGTCATAAATTTAACCGAAACTTTGAAATATACCTATTTTTTATACTCTGGTATCGAAAACCATTATAGGAATCCTGAATTTTGATACTCTAACCTTTCAATAATTTTAATTAAATAAAACTGGAATATTTCCATAAAAAGAAATGATCAAGAGGCATTTATTTATTTAGATTTTAATTATTTTCACATCAATGATGTATTGAAGAGAGCCTTAAAATGCATCAAATAAAATAATTTTTTCATCCTTGCATATTAATTATTGAACAACTCTCATGTCAAAATTATGTTTTTATTTCTTTAAAAATTTCGTGTTTGTTAAATTTTATAATTTTTCAAATAATTACTCTGTTTGCTTTTCTAAATTAAGTTAATAGTATAATTCCCACTGTACTTTAAAAACACAGAAACTTCCTGTTCTTATTTTTGTGATATTTTTGAAATTATACCGAATTCTGTTTGAATTTAAAAGCTATTTCCTTTATCACAAGGCAACTGAGTATCAATTTGTCTCATTGCTAATAAAACTACTTGCAATATTACTCATTCAAAAATTACAATCTGCAATTTTTAAATAATTTTGAGTTCAAAATTTAATTTATGGAAAATAACAGTTATAAATGGAAGTATCATGAAAAATGCCAAATTTTACACACCATAATTTTATTCATAATCTATTTCAAAATTAAATTTTTTATATTATGAATATGAACATTTCTGCAATAATTTCTCTAATTAAAACGAATCAAATTTTACTGTCATCTTGAATTCTTTTAAAAAGGCTGTTTTATACCATTAAGGTTTCAAATTTTCCTTTGATTTCATGCACTTTGGAGGATAAATTATTCAAATCTGACTTTATCATTTTCAGAAATTTATCAAGAGCATAAAATCAATTATTATTTCTATATTATAAATTGCAGTAATTTCATAATATTATGCAAATGAAACATTTCAGTTTATTTATTAGACAGTGAAAGTTGAAATTCCTTTCCTTCTGAGATTACAATCTGGTGAATATAATAAACTTTTCTTGGTGTGTTGATCTTATTAAAAGAAGAGTTTTGAGCAAATATCTGAACATTAATTAATCAGTGATAAATCGACGTTCCCATGAGGAGCGATGAGTAAAATGGTATTACTTGAATAAAAGAATGCGAAATAAAAGAATGGAATAATTAAGATACGTTGGTAATGGAAAAATATTTCCCATCACTTTGAAATTTTTTGTATCCACCAAGGAAAAAGAGATTTCGAAAAATATTTTTCTCTGTGATTAGATTGTGTTTATATCAGGTTGTTCGGAAAGTAATTTCGTTTTTTCTTGACAAAGGATTTAATTGCATTTTTCGCACCCAATTTCATACTTAAA
>JAPMOQ010023777.1:445485-482375 GCA_026543055.1 Argiope trifasciata | reverse complement strand
AAAAAAATACGAAATGACTTTCCGAACAACCCAATAAAATTATACACGGTTAAATCGGTTTTTCACATATACCCCTTTTTCTAATTAAATAGTTTTTAATTAAAATATATTTTAAATTTATGTATGCTAAGTTATTGAATCATAAAAAATAAATCACATCATATGAAATATTGAAATAAATTAGAATATATCATTTTATCATTTATTGATAGATAAAACTAATCTTTTTTATTTCATTAAAGTATTATAATAACTTATGCTAATTTATTTAATTGAAAATGTTATTTGTTTAGCTTATCATTCCACAAGCGCATGCTGACTCCAGTCAGCATACCTCATCACAGAGTAATAACTCAGCCATCATTATACATTGTGGACATGTAATGATGGCTGCGTTATTACGCTGATCACATTTCCGATGCAAAGACATTCACCAAATTACAAATACTGTCATTATGTTTACTCTGTCATTAAGTAATGTGAATGTCAAAGCACGCAAAATGTTTATTTTTATTGCTGTTTACCTAAACAATTCAGGAAACAATTTTTAATTCATATATGAAGTAATGATCATTATTCCCTTTGAAAGCTTTTAAAAACCTGATTACTGAAGTATCGAAGACAGCAATGAATAACAATTATTGAGAAAATCAATAAAAAAAAATCATTGCAATCATAATTGTCAAGTTCAATCGTTCATTTTATAAATTCATAACATTAAAGAAATTTGTTGAATATTATGAATGAATAAAGAATGTAAATTGTTATAGTAGCTTCTGAAATTAATGTCAAAATTATTAACAGGCAAAAATATCCGATAGAAAATATGTTCAGCAGATAATATTTATCTTAGTTTACTACTTATTTCAACTTATTTATTTCTTATTCATAATAAAGGTCTCCTTTAAATCCGCAACTAGAACTATTTTTTGACGAACCTAGTAATTTTGAACCGCTTCAGAAGATGAGGGCAACACCTGAACTAGCAATTCATTCTCTAAACTTTCCTTATATACCAGAGGGAGTGATTGATTCCTCATAAACATAAATACAGAGTTAGCATCCAACCTTACAACTGAAACTTGTAGGGAAAAGTATGCGAATCGTTTAATGCATATAATTTTCTATCCTTCATCATATTATTTTATGTTCACAATGTAACTGTTAATATTTCAATTATTTTATCATTTCCATCAAAAAGAACATACATTAATAGAGATGATAAAAACACTTACAAAATTTAATCTAAGAATAACAATCCATTTATACATTATGGAAAGATAATTATTAGGTTAAATCTAGTTTTAAAATTCAAATCATTCTAATATTGAAACACTTTCTAATGTGACTTTCATTGGTTTACTTTCATACAGTGATTCTATCTATAACAGTTCAAAAAGGTTCTAAAAAAACTCAATTTTCACGAAGTAGTTGAGGTCTATAAAAGGTTACGTGACTTTACTTTGAAGAATCAACGCTCAAAAGAGAACTTCTTCAAAGTAAACAATGAAGAAATATTTAATAAATTTTATATGTTCTTAGACGGTCTTAAAAAAATTTCCAGGCTAAGTGAAGGTGAGTGAAAAGAGCAGCCTAAATGGTGTCACGATTTAAAATTATATACTTTTAGTAAATGCAAGATGCACATAGAATAAAGTGAGGTATCCGTTTGTAAAAGGGAACATTATTATGACAATGGGATTTCAATTTAATCAAATAGTAATTTTTTATATCGCCATTAAATGCGATTCATTAATAGGCACGCGCTTTATGTAGTCAATCAGTAGAAAAAAGTATGAAAATATTGCATCACACTATATATTTTATCTTGACGTCATTTATATACGTGGTTCAATGATTTGACCTATAAGGATGTCAAAAGAATTTTTTCCCTGAGTTACATGATTTATCACAACATGCAGCAATAGCGATTGTTCCTCTATTTGATGCTTAGCTATGAATTGAAGAATTCCAAAGTATGTCAAAACGAGGAACAATCGAGAGAAAAAGAAATATTTGACTCTTCACTAGATTGAAACTTATTGAAATTGCTTTTTTTTTGTTTTCCTTTCTAAATTTCTGTTTTAAAATCTTATTTATCTGAGAAAAAATATTTAAAAAGCACTCAACTTTCAATGTAAAGCTAGAGTAGATGTAGTAATAAAACTTTGTAATATTCAAAAATAATAGAATGCTTTTATGTTTTTATTACTTTCGGAAAACAAAAAAGAAATTAGGAAATAAATATCCTCTATTTCCTAAATTTGCAGTTGATATTTTGTAAAATTAAAGAATTGCGACTTATATAAGCAAACGATTGAGCCAAAATGTAAGAATTTATTCTCTTTTTGCTAAATATTTACTATCGAAAATCCGAATTAAAGATTTTAGGAATGTGCATTCAGAAATTACCTATCATTCAAGACTCCATTCTCAATGATGATTATTAGCCTATTAACCACTAATGTTGCGCTGACGCAACAGTCAATATAAATAAATACAAAAAATAAAGGTTAACCTTTATTAATAAATTTAAAAAATAGTAAATTTTTAATAAATTACAGTTTTATGTTAAAGATTAGCGCTATAACAAATCAGTGAAAAATTGACTTAAATAAATTATTTTACGTTTAATAATCGATGTTTTACTATAAGCAGGTTTTTTGTTCAAATATCCAAACGAATTTTTTCTTAGCAAAAATAAAAATAAAAAAACGAATTGTGGTTTCGTTGTGAATTACAATAGATAAGATCAATCTTTATCAGTACATTTCACAAAGCAGGTGTTTCTGTGAGGTAGGAGGGAAAAGTAAAAACAGGAGGTGCGTTCGCCCAACGTCAACGGAAAAGGAGTAGACTGTTGTCCTTCTTGAAAGATTTTATTTCAGTACTGTGCATCTTACTGGTAGCAACTTGTTTATCCTCTGTGGTTTAAAATACATAGAACAAAATATGTTACGTTCGAAAAAGCTTTGGACAAAATTTTCGAACAAAATTCCGATGATGCAGATGATACCGATATTGTTCTGTTACCTCCAGAAACAGCAGATGCTAATTATGAAGAAGGTAATGCACATACTTTAAATAGCGATGATAAATTTTACCTTGAGATATTGCAAGGTTAACGTTCATGTAAAAAAGGAGTTAGATTATCCGAAAAGTTCTGCTAAAAAGAAATATAAAAACAGAAAAAAGAAGAATTACGATGGACAAAAAGGAAACAATCGGTAGGCCTCAACCAAAAAAGGAAAAAAAAAAGTTTCGTTTGATCATATTAAACAAATATCATAGAAGACAAATTTAGTGCAGATATTTTCAATCTTTTTATTATTCAGATGTTTTGTCTTCGTTTGGATGTTTTGAATCGTTTTTTGGAAGAGACCTATTTATATGCTCATCAGAAAAATCGTCTGGATTTTACAGTTACCGAGAAGTATATAAGATGATTTATAGGTATACATCTCAGTGGATACTATGCTTTGCTTCAAGAAGTAATGTATTAGTCGTTTGATAAAGACATTTCTATTCCTGAAGTTAGAGAAGCAAAATCGCTGTTACAATGCAGAAATATAAAACAAAATTTGCGCTTGGCAGAAAATACTGCAATTGATATCAAAGGTAAATTGTATAAAGTAAGACCTATTTAAATTTATTAAATACAAAATGTCAACAATTTGATGTTTTTTCCCATGATATGTGTGTAGATGAACAGATGATTCCGTACAGAGACAAACTTTCTGCAAATATATTTCAATATCCGAAGGACATTTTAAGTCTACAAACAGAAGAAGACTACGTTGAAAGTATTGCCACAGCCATATTATTTATCACTGCAATGTTTGCGAAGTTGCTTTACACCACGATTGTGGTGAAGCATACCATACCTGAAATTTATATCACCTTATTCTTACATAACAAGATTGTCAACAACATTTATGTGTTAGTTTTTAATAAATTAAAATTTTCAAAGATGTGTTTTGACCATTTTACACCCTTTAATAAGCTCACACAAATCTCTAGTTTTGTAAAACGTGAAAAAAATGTGGCGTAGTGATAAGTGATAACGATCAACATTCGAACTTCTTTTCTTCTGCCGCTGCGCCAATGCAACACCCTATATTTTTTAACTCAATTGCAATTTCCTTATTTTTACATTAAATTCTACTATAAGTGATCAAAATAATCACTTGTATTGTTGACATCGAAAACAAATAATTATTTTGAGTTTTGGCGTTTAATGAGTTAATGTCAGAGTCGCTGACTATATTCAAGGGCCCGACATCAAAGTGAACTTTATTTTGCATACTGGTGAAATAATTTCACATTCGTCTGTAGTTCAATTTTTTTAATTATCAAACAATATATTTGTCTTCAAAATTTGGATATTAATTACTTGTTTCGAGATCTGATTCATTTTAAATGTAAGAGAAATTTCACAAACTTAATTTAGAATATATAATTTAAGAATAAATTGAGGATGTTTAAACAAATTTGTCTGTCATAAGGATTTAAAGATGAATGAATGATTTTTAAATGACGGTGAATTTAGTTTAAATGCAAACATTTATTTTGATGATCATATTGAAATTTCTCTATAAACTGATGCCCTTACTGTTGCTAAAAAACGGCTACACTATTTTTTATTTAGAATTCAAATTCATTCATTCCTACGTGTGTTTTTAGAAAATCCTGGTATTTTTTTTTAACTTTTTGCTTAATGATTTAAATGCGATGTTGATTCCTTACCACCTGTTCAGTCCGGTGATTAAGAAGCAAGATTTCTAGAATTCCCTGCCTTGAAATAATTTTTTTCTAGAAATTAGCAATATATTAAAAAATAAACACACTTTTAGATAAATTCCTATAAGTACGAATTTTACGAATCGAATTTTTAAATTATTCAAAAATATCATATTTTTATAATGTGTTTAAAAATCATTTGCCACTACTATTATTAATTAATTTTTGTACTTAAGAATAAGAATGTATCTCTACTTAAAAAGATAAATCATCCTATTAACATTAAGTTGGATAAAAGAATAATGAACATGGAACTAAGAAATGATATAGGAATTTCAAAAAAACAAAATGATTCTTCTCTGGGGTAAAATATGTTTCTTACTTAACATATATTTAAAGATTTTGACATGATGGTTTTCATAACTGCCTTCCAATCCAACATTTCATCCTTACTTAATGGAAATTGAATATAGATGACCACGTCATTGACCATACTCATGGGACCCTTCCGATACGATTTGATATTGAACTACTTTATGTTGCGACCTTGAAGAGGGATTGCAGCATACGAATCGCAATTAATCACCCCTTCAAGAGATCCATTTATAATTATGCAAAGTCAGCTTCTATGCATCTACGTGTTTGTGAGTGATAATAATGTATTGAAGAAACGGTCAAGTGTACAGATGAGTGACCAATCTTAGTCACATGTCTTTTAAATTTTTGTAGATTTATAATCAAAAATCTTTACCCTTTAATTTTTTAGACTGGGCTTGTGTACTTAATGATTTTAAGGGAAACTCTGAGGATATTTTAATTTTTTTTAGGATTTTGAGAAAAGAAGGAATTAGCAAAGATAAAATGAAAAACAGTAGCCACAATCGGATCCTATTTAGAGTAGTGGTTTAAAATTACGTTAAATCATTAATATCTCTAATATTAATTTACGCCATTAATATCACTAAACTAAATTAACTTTTAATTCAGTTGATGCTTACTCCAAAATCTACATCTTTTTAGAGGCAAATATGCTAGCTACATCTGATATTTCTGTCCCACCAAATTTTCGCATGTAAAAAGGATCCTATTTGTAAATAAAAATTAATAAAATAAAAACTAATTTTTTATAAAAATTAAAAACTGTCTGAAAAATAAAAATTCAATACCATTTTATTTTTGTATATTCATTGAATGTGCACTTTGACATATATAACTATGAAATTAAATCTTGTTTGGGTATTAAAGAAAAGCGTCACTCTGTTTTTTGAAAAAAAAAAACACGTTATGTTATTATTAATAATATAATTAATAATTATATAAAGTTTACGTCCGTAAGTGTTAAAAGTTTAATAAATTAAAAGTATTAAAGTATTAATTAAGGGCAAATACAAAAGGAAAAAGGCATTTAAGCGATACATATTTTATAATAAATTGTCTTGCATTTTTAATTCATTCGAACAGAGCATTTGTTTTTTTTTAAGTAAAAGCATAAAAGTATTGTAATTATGTGCAAAGAAATAGCAATCACATTTGATATGCAACTGAGCATCTAGAAACAGAATGCTATTTTAATTGTGTGTTTTTTTATATAACTGCCTCTTTCTTACACACACATCCGCATTTTTAAACATTATTTTTTCAACTACATAAATGCAATCTTAATGATCTCTTATGAAATACGTGGATCTCCCACGCAGAAATTAATAGCTGTAACTAACTGCCTTAAGATGCTTATAAAAGAGTTATTTAGTATCAGTTTCATGACGAATCTCAGATGTCAAAAGGTCATCAATTCGTCGTTCTGTTTCGGCTATAATGTTTTAAACAGCGATGCTGTATAACATTTCTCTTCGTACTTGCTGACAGTAAAATCTAAAAATTAATTTAAGATCATCTCTCTTACTCGGAGTACGTAATAAAAAATGAAATCATTCAAGTATTACAAATAATTACCTAACAATTCAAATTGTAGCATCTTTTCAATTCCTACTATTAGCCCACACTCTCCTTATATATATTAAGTTATTTATCTTGTTCAAGTTTTCAATCGTTAATGAAATACTTTTATTAAGGATTTTCTAAAACTTGTAGTGAATGACTCTGAATGTTAGTACTGTTTTTTCAAATATTAATTCATTGATTAAATTTAATTAATTATCAAATTAATTTTAATATTTTAAATAGTTTCAGCAGTGTGAAATGAAATTCTCAGGCAGTTGATCAATTGGTAAAATGCAAGCATTTCAATAATTTTTCACGTGAAGGCGAAGAATGCTCTTTAAATTATTGTGAAAATCTATAATTTTTTCCCACTTATTTCACAGCATTTTGATAGTTATTTAATAAAAAAGTAAGTAAAATAATTTGTTGATTAAAGTATGAATTGAATTTTAAAGAAATATTTCTTGTTTTTAATTTCAATGTGGATGTGCCTCTGCTTTCCTTTCCTCACAATGGGGCTAAAAATAGAAAGGAATTCAAATGGGAACTGTTTTTCAAATTATTTGACCGATATTTTTCTACATTTCTATGCAAGGAAAAGGAATTAAAAATACTTTAGTAATTGGTCCAATAAATTATACTCAAAATACTTTAGTTAAGTGGAAACGAAAGAAAATCAACTCAAAGCTCTTTATTTGAAATTAGAAACTTTAATGGGAAAATATTCTGTAAATATTTACAATAAAAGGAATAAATTTAACTTAAAATAATTAAATTTATTAATCACCATTCTAACATTTTCAAAATTTGGATTTTTTTTCCCATTTTGATAGTATTAATATGCAATAGGAAAATGTATTATATTGAAGCGAAAAATAATTGCATTAAAGTCTAATCTATTAAGGTTTTTTTTAAATTTTGCAATATAAAAGCTTTAATATAACATGGTTATCTATTTTCTAACATGCATTCCACCAAATTCTAACTATTTTTTAAACTATAGGTTACTTTCTAATTTGTTTTAGAACTCAACAGATGATTCAATTTATTTGATATATTGACGAGATTCTAATCGAGCACTGTAGGTGTATTCAGCTTTTGAAAGCGGAAAGTTGAATTTAGTTAATGAAATGATAAGCACAAATAGGGATGGTTTTTCTTCATTAAAACTGTTAAAGTACTTACTTTCTCTTGGCATGATGCTTGTATTTATGTATTTTTGATGGTCTTTTGGTTTACTAATGATTTTACTGTAGTTTTATCTGTAGATTTTAATTTTGAAATCATATTTTGCTTATTATTATTGCATAATTTAATGTATTTTCTTTGCTGATATTAATTCGTGTCTATTAAAACACCACTTTCTCTAAGTCACTGGTTACGAGGGGTCAATACTTGGACGAAAGTCCAGCTACTTGCGAAAAAAGTCCCTGTTTTGAATTCCTGCCTGAGAGTGACCCTTCATAGTGTCTTCAGGCAAGATTCATCACATTTTTTTTAAAAATTCCATTTAATTCATATTTGAATTCAAACAAATATTTTTCTTCTAATTTGTTTGAATCCGATTTTGTTTCTGATGTAGCAGTATTAGAGCGCTTTATAAAAAATATATATTTCTTTCATTAGGAAGTTTTTACTTTAATTGAATATTATTCAAATTTTTGTTAAATAGTTCTATAATTTGAAACATCATAGTAATAGGTTTCTTTATATAATTTCGCTATTTATTCGGGTTTAGAGAATGTTTGTCACAGTAGTATCATTCTATGGATAGACATATGGATTGGGGAAAAATAATTAATTTGCATAAAATAGAAGAAAGTTATTATGAAAAATTCTAAATTGGTTTCACTTTTAAAAATAAACATTGATTATTCCCAGAAAATTTTGACAGAAAAATAATTTGATCATATTTTTTGCAATCTTTGATCTTTTTTTATTTCTTATATATAATGTATTATTTCTTTCAAAATATATTATGAAAAAATATTTATATATAAAACAATATTTTTATTAAATATTCTATGTATAAAATATTTATAAAAGGTATTATACATAATATATTTGTATAAAATACTCCTCCCATCATTCCAATAAAATATTCCTTTAAAACATTTAATCGTATAATACAGCATATTCCTGAATCACCTACGTCTTTTTTTGAAAAGCTTATCAGATTTATCACCCACATAGATTGTGATAATAATAAATCTCTCTTTAAAATGAAAAAGTGTTGAATTGGTGATGACCAGTTTGTTTACAATATTTGAACCTCTCGGTCATCACCCACGATTCATTTCATTTGCCACATAATAAAAAAAGAACTCCAAACAGGATTTTTGAAGTGAAAAGAATAAAATGAACTATGTAGTGCTAAAAGGAAAGATTTCAATAATATGTATTTGGATCAGTTTTTTTTTTAATTAATGAAAAATTCATATATGTCTCTTGAATTTCTGATAAATATGATAGCAAATCGAAGTTTTCATATTTCCTTCGAAATCAAATTATATACGCTGTAGAATGAAACATCTACCTATGAGCAAAACTTGATACCTATACGAAAAAGAACAGTTTCAAATAGTGAACTTCAAATACTGAAAATGGAATTTTTTCGATAGTATAATTTATCCAAATGAAACGCCTACACATAAGCAGAAATCAAAAAACCAAAATATTTCAAATCGTGACTTTTTTAGCTGGAAAATTCAAGGAATATTATTTTCCTCAGTAAAGCAGATGCATTTTAGTAATTTCTAAAACAAGAGAGACTGAAGAATGACATATATTTTATTCAATATTTTTTAATTAAACTGAAATGTAGATTTTATATTCCAGATAAATAATTTTAATTTGGTTGATAATTAAAACTGTGGATTTTCTGCTTCAGCCTTCGTCATATATTGCAAAAAAAAGAAAAAAAATATATTTTACAAACAAAAATGCAATTTCTTTGTTAAAAATTTTAAATTAGTACATAATATATTATGCCATAAATGGTATTATAAGAGAATTGTGCATATGCGTTGTGAAAACAAATAATTTGGTTGGTTCTTGCATTTTATAGGTGCAAGAGAAATTCTTGTTTAACTGCACCCGTTGTGAAACAGCAATTTTTCTACAGACGTAAATGAATAATCTCTAAAAAAATTATAATTAATATTTCATCTATTACTTGCCATTCTTTTGCCTTCAGTTATAAATTTTAATATATTTTTCTACTAGAATTTTAATACTTTTTTCTACTAGAATTTTTATATTTTATGCCGTTTCAAACTTTTTTTGATGGATTTATTTTAAAGTAATTTAAGTTTTGGCAAATTTTATTCTTACTATTGCATTTTCTACATATAAAAATTTATTCAGTTTATACTGCATTTAAAAGTTCTAAAAGTCATTCTGCATTAAAAAAAACACTTTTTAAACTACATTTAAAAATTCTATAAGTCAATCTACATTTAAAAATCATTCAGTTATAAAAATGAGTAGACAAATAAGTTTCTCTAATATTTTTATTAGGTCAAGCTCAAAGTTTGCCAGTAAACAGAACAGTAAAAAAAAACCTGTTGTATTTTTATCGAATAAATTCGGCAAAACTTATTTAAAAAACAATTCAACTTTTAAAATTATTTTATTTTTATTCAGTATGATTGTTAGTGGCATGCAGAAGAATTTTTGCAATATTATCTTTTATAATGCGGTTTATATTTTTGCTGGAAATTAATATACATTTCTGTATTAAGAAATCAGATTAGATCTAGTTTATTTTTATAAAGAAATAAAAAAGAAAATAAAATTATTTTTCTGAACAACCAATAACAGCTCTGTTCAGTTCCAATAAAAAAAAATCACAATTAAATCAAAATGACAAAAGTTCCTTTTGAGTAAATTCTGGTTAATGTAAACAACAACGAACGGAAAGAAATTTTCAACAAATCTTATTTCGAATCTGCATTTCAAAATAGAATGTTTCTTACAAAATGTTGATATTGATCTTATTTATGCCTTACTGCCTGTCTCCAGCATATCAATTGCCGTCTAAGGAAAAAAGAACAAATTCATGGAAATAAATTATAGATAACAAAAAGAGCAATCCTCAATTTCTATTTTTTCTAGAATTTCAAACGTCGAGTTTGATCCCAGAATTTTGTAAATATTTCTACTTTGCTTGGTAGCAAACAGTAAAAGCGTTTTAGAATGCATACATACAGTTTTATTTGCAAATGGTTCTACCAATTTCTTAATATAATATTATTAGAAAGATTTCTTATATCAATAAAATATTTTTACTGCTTTCAGTTTTATATTTTCTGTTTTAGTCTTTTTAATTGCTGACTGTAATAAAAACTGCATTTTTTCTGTTTTTGATCATGAAAATAAATAACATAGCTCAAATCGTCTAATGTTGTATGAATACTATTCGTATTTATTTTTCAAATCTTAAATCAATAATATTTATGTTATATTTCTTTTAACATCATTTTCAGACTTTTCATGAAGAACTTCCAATTTATTTCCTTTTTCATAAATTATTACTGACATTAAGGAATTTAGAATATAGAATTTTCGATGATTTTACGCAAAATATAACCAACGATACACAGAAAATATACAAAGGGTGTTCAAATGAAAAGGTATGAAACGGCACTGTGGGCATGAGTAAAGACTTTACTCAAATTATCCACCTGAGCATAATGATCCAATTGATCAACGAGCCGAAGGACACCTTTTTCCGGAATTTCAGTGTCCATGACGAGACCCAGTCCATCACAGGGCTCTTATTTTCACCATTCTAGCTGAAACGTTTTCTTTTTAATATGTTTTTGTGGGGAAACAAGTGGATGAAAATCGCAAGGTGATATGTCATCACTGTAGGGCTGATGATCAAGCTGCTACCACTTGAACTTGGTCGGTTCCATGTTTGGAGTTCCTCTTTCCTGGAGACGGGGGGAAGCGGATTAGAACAGAGATGGAGCAGATCTGCACCTTCCGCGAATGCACCCGGTCTTTTGTTCTTGATATGCATGCCTAGTCTTCGGAGTGTCTCACAGTATACATCGGAGTTAATTATTCTAGTGTGCTCGAATAATTCCGCGAGTAGAGAACTTTGGACGGCGAACTCAGAGAAGCTATCAAGTACTGGATCTTTTCAGGGCCAGAAGAATTCTGGAAACAAGAAATCCTTCGCATCATCAATCAGTGGGATTGTTATACTGAACCTATAGTGTATTCTTTAAATATAGAGTAATTTTTGCCCACTGGCCCACAGTGTAGTTTCGTACCTTTCATAATCATTTATTTGATAATTTAATGTTTTTCAGCTAATTTGGAAGCTTTTTAATGATAACTTTCAGTTATTTCAGGGATGTGGTCTTCCTGAAATTCTCTCGCATGTTATCCATCAAGGGCTTTATTGTCTTCCTTCATATAAATGTTTGTAACATCCAAGGTCATGAAGGGCGCATGGCAATGAGCGATGGTTAATAAAAGTAGTTTTGTGTTCTAATAATTTTGTTGAAGTTATTGCGAGAATGTGTTTTAAACGTCATTGCTTCCTACGTATTGACACTAACATTTGATACATAACTACTATCGTGATGACAGGACGAATTTCATTGATTTGAACCATTGTTTTTCCAGTTAATGCAATGCTTTTACATGCATCAGAAAGCTTAGACCACGTAACAGTCAAAAATTGTTGCCCAACCACTTAACATTTTGACATATTTTATTCATATTTGGGTAAATATTTGATCTTTTGATATACATTAGATATATTGTACCAAATTTTACTACCATAACTAGATGCGGTTTAGGACTAAAAGAAATATTTGGTATTCAACATTATCCACTTTTTTAAAACCCAAGTTATTCTGAAAATAAATCGTCCATTTTAAATGTCATATTGTATTCAAATAAGTATAATTCACTATTTTGCATTTGTGGTAATTTCTATTACAGACACAATTTTCTATTTATTAAATCAAAATCATTTTATTCTTAATTTTAATATGCCTTTATTTCATTGCATGGTAAAATAATTAACACCACTAGAGCACTCATTACCTAACCTTTCACATAGATATTTTGGTCGTGGTGACATGGTGAGCTTCATTTCGGCACCAGGTGGTTTCAGGTTTGTGACCCTATTCTACCGGAGAACCATCATGTAAGTGGGTCAGGTGCAAGTTGCATACATCCAGAATAAACGTCTCCTATTGGCGGGGTATGAGAAAAGAGGAGTGACAACTCAGATGTCGTTCTTGCTATCTGACCGGTTCAAAATGACGAGGTGAGTCCCATTACCCTAGTTTTGCTTTAAAACTGCACATTAGTTAATGTAACTAAATTCCCAAATCTTTAATTTTATGTTTTTCAGCTACTGACTTTAAAATAGACGTATTCCAGTAACCTTTTGCTGTTGTCATATATTTAATTAAATTTAAAAAAATAAGTGAAACAAGTTCCAGTATAATTATTTAATAAATAAAAATCTGTATGCAGTTATTTTAAACGCAGATATCGTCTTAAAAATACAAGGTTTGTTAAATAAGCTCTAAGATTCATTTTTGAAAATTAAAAAAATGAAAAGTTTCTTTAATAAAACAGTTCCCTTATTAAAAAGGATTTAAGGAAAATATACAGTAATTTTAAATCAACGTAAATAGACAGCCTAAAATTTTAATACAACATATAATCAAATTTATAGAAAATGAAGAGTTTATTATACATTTTATTTAAAAATCAGTTTATACCCTATAAACATTGACGGACTCTTGGGAAAATCTGTTGAGAGAAGCAGCTTTTTAAGATCCTACGAAGGCAACCATGCTTAATTCAATTATTCGGAAATATTTACAGGTAGATTAAATCTAGTTGTAATCAAATTAATGATGGAATTACGATACAGAGCAACGTAGAATAATCTAGTTAATCTGTACTTGTTTTCTTAAGTAATAAATTGAAATCAGCAGAAGGTACAGCCATGCTTCGTTCAAGGTTCAGATTAATTTTATTTCATGTTCAATTAGAGGTTGAATCATGTTTGCAGTACTTTAAAGCTAAGCTTATTACCTTCCTTTATATTGGGATTCATTCCTAAATTTTAAATCAGATATGATGTTGGTTTCTTCAAAAGACAGACTTAGTAAAAAGATATTTATATTCAAAATTCAAAAATATATATATTTAATGTAATTTCAAAAATGGCTTCTATAATTAATATCTATGTTTTTTAAAATTAATTAATTTTTGTAACATCTACGCTTTATAGCGAATGAAATAAAGTCAAAAAGAATGATGAAATAAATTAATTATGAACAAAAAAAGTTAAAAATTATAATGAACTAAGAATTTAATGAAATAAAGTAAAAAAGATTTATTGCAAAATTAATGATGAAATTAACTAAAAAACTGAAAATAAACCATAAATACATAATTTTACATTACAGGATACATTATTTTACATTTCATAATTTTACATACATTATTTTACATTACAGAATTTTACATACATTATTTTACATTACCAGAATACATTACCAGAACACATTATTTTACATTATTTTTTTAACATTTTAAACAATTACAAGGAATTATGCATTATTATTCTGAAATTTATAAAATGCATAATCAATTAATGAAGGAGTTAATTACTGAGGTTGTTTTGTCATATCATTTAGCTCCCGATTTTCATGTTATAATAGTTATTGATCTTTTATTAGTCGATTCGATGATTTTTTTCAGCTGTCTCTTTATTATTAGCATTCAGTATTAATTTATGAATAAAGGAGAAAGTTAGATTATTAACTTCTCAGAAAAATGACGAAAGTCATCTGTGAAATCTATACTTATAATAAAGCTCACTGTGTGTGTGTGTGTGTATGTTGGCATTCTACAGGCCAGACCGTTGGACCTACAGCTACCAAATTTGGTACATGTATACCTTGGAGGTTGGGAATGTGCATCTCGGAGCCCTTTTTTCGAATTTTTAATTAGAATTTGAATTAATTCAATTTAAGCGAAATTTCGAAGTTTTTCCGCTATAACTTCCGAAAATATTATTGCACAAACATGACTTTTATATCAATTTAAAGATTGAAAAATTAGCTTTCTAACGGTATCAGCTTTTGTAATTTATAACGTAAGCTTCTATTTTTAACGAATTTTATAGAAATATTTTAACCATGTTTTTAACAAATGACTGGATAAAATAAAAGAATGGCGGAAGTTCGAATAAAAAAACTATCATCGCCAAATAAATCTAAAGAAATGCTACTTTTAACACGTGACTCAATAAAATAAAATAAATATAAAATGTGATATTTTCTAAAACAATAAGGGCAAAGAAAATGATTCTATGATCGTTTGCAATATCTAAATGATTAATTCAATAAATCTTCTTTACGGTAAACCTGATCGAATTTAGACAGGATATGCATTGGATTCCCGACTTAATGGCATATTTCTATTATCGTTTGCAATATCTGTATCATCAATTCAATTTTTTTTTTCATTATAAAATGTGATAGTTTCTAAAAAAAATAAATGCAAAGCTAAGGTTTCTATAAAATCTGCAAGAGCACGTCAAAGGGAAAAAATTAGGTTTTTTCACCGTGTTGCCATCATTTTGATGGAAGTTCAAATTTAAAAAAAAAATAAAACTATCATCGCAAATTAAATCTGAAGAAATGCAACTTTTAGCACGTGACTGGATAAAATATTATAAATATAAAATGTGATATTTTCTTTAAAAAATGCAAGGCAAAGGATTCTATGATCGTTTGCAATATTTAAATCATTAATTGAATAAATTATCTTTATTTATACACGACTGAATTTATACAGGATCTGCATTCAAATTCCTTTCCAATGGTCAATTTATAAAAGATTATTAATAGGCATATATATTGTTTAGTACTATTAATTTGATCTAAATGAAGTAAATAATTACATTTTATGAAGTTTGAGTCAAACAATGCATTTTATGAATAATGAGTTTTAGATTTCTTCATCTGTGTGTTTTGATCTGTGTGCATATTTTACAAAATATTTTTATTGATATTTTAAATAAAAGTTGCTACACCAATCAGTCTTCGAAATCAATCTTTAAAACTGATTTATAAAATTAAAGAATATTATTAGGAAAACGCGTTCTTTTAGAGCTTTCAGTCCATCATCTTAAAGAAAATATTAATTTCAGGCCAATCAATGCCCGGAGTTGCTTCAAGGCTAATGAATATGTGATTTAATTGAAGATTTTAGAACCCATTACTCATGGCGAACCAGCTGGTTGCCAAAGGCGGCTAGTGCTTAATCAATCATTTATAGATATCAAAAGCAATGCTTCCTCATGAGTTTGGTTATAAAAAGATGCTTTCAATTACCGTTCAAACTCATTTCCATCATGAGATTCTGATTTTCAAAATACTTCTTAACCACATTTGTATTTTTTGACATCTATTAACTCCTATTTCTACTTTAATAACTTTAGTCATATCTGTATATTTTAAATATCTCAAAAATTCCTCAAAAATTATATCAAAATATCTACCTCCATTTTCTTATTTAATTTTGCCGACTACTACTTTTAAACATCAGTTCAGCATTCAAAAATTATCCTAATTCAAGAACTTTTATTGGTGAATCGCCAATGGAGATTCATTTTTACAATTAATTCTGTTCCGATTTCTATAGTAATGAAACTATTAATGCAGTTATTTTCCCACTAAACATGCATTTAAATCGAAATTTACTTAACAGTTTCGTTTAACATTTTGAAATTAGTTATGAAAAATTTATGACTTTTTCAAAACTTTGCAGAAATTATGATTACACGAAAACATTTTTCAGAATATATAACCACCAACAAATTATAAACAATCTCGAAATATTATATATTTATACTATTTAGATATATATCTAACCAAGATTTTTTGATAACTGACTATAAAAATCTAAGTTTAGCATGGATTAGCGGTTTATTATACAAATTGTTATCCATATTGCACATGAATAGCCAAATGAGAGTTTATGACGTATATTCTAGACATTATATTGAGCACTTTACTTTATATTAGGGCTTCAGTTTATCTTTTCTGTAACTAGACAATCTCATCTTTTCTTATTTCCCCTTTCCTAGTGATTCTTCTTAAGTCGATCAATACATTCCCACAACTTTTCCCAAAGCTCCGATTCATCAAAAACGGACTTCATTGGCTTCATTTATTTTTCTCCTAAGAAGTTTCTAGAATAACAGATTTTCTGACCTATTCATTAACTCATTAATTTAGTTTAAAGTTAGGCACTTCAAATCAATGGACATTCTGTAGAATTTCAGTTCTTCTTGCTTCATGGTATCTTTCATTGATAATTATTAATTATTTTCATATTTTTTTGCTAGAATTCTTTCTTTTTATGATATTTTATGATACGGATCGAACAAAGAAATTTAAATTCCTATTACACATGGTATTGTACTATGGATTTGTGTCCTGGCATAGGGATTGCGTGTCTTCCCCGTGATCTGTCTGTGCCGATTCGGGCATGGTTGTTATTCTGTGTTCTATCTGTGAGTAATGTGAATGCGCCCTTACCTGACAAAAGGGCTTGTGCAAGCGAATGTAAAGCATGAAGTGACTTAGTCTATGTTTGGCCCTAGTTGGCTCTACTGTAAAAACAAGGGGCGCTAATTTTGGCTTAAATCGCTGACAGCTTTATGTCACCGAGGTTATAAAGTGTTGTAAGTAACAGCAATACACATGGTTTTCTTTTAAAACATACATAAGATTCTATTCACAAAATCAATGAGTGGCAAAGAAATACCCAAGATAATTTCTTAGAAAGAGCTTTAAAGAGAATATTTCTGACATTTGGGTCTTCTGTGGCTATATAAACAGACGCATTTTATGTGGACTCCCAATATAAAATCACACTATCTGATGCAGAAATAAGTTAATTGCAAATTCATTTAGTTTTTAACCATTCATTTACAAAATTATGTTTTACACACAAACCGGAACTGAAAGTAAGAAATGTTAAAAGATACTTTCCCACACTTTGTTTTATTTTGGTACAACAATTTTGATTCTGTTTGAGACGTCAAATAATAATGAAAGGAAGGCTAGGAATATTCAGATGAACTCATAGATGAACGATTCTGTTCAAGGAGAAGTGGAAATTTTTGCGAATTCAAATACTCCTTTTCTTATAACTGTGTTGCTATTGAAGAAAGAAGAACAATTAAAATTCGACAAATTTTTCCTTCATTATTACGAAAAATATATTTTACTGAAGGTTTTTGAAAAGCTGAAATTCCTCAAAAGTTTTCTATTAGCAAGTGACTTTTAACCCCTAATTTTGACACATTTTTGATCTTATTTTGTAGGGCCAAATTGTACGAGTACTGTTATTAGTTATGTTCTCTTTTATTTTTTTAACCTTCAAAAACTAAACCATTAAAAAAATTACATATTTTATTCTTATTCTATTTTCTACTAAGGATTGAAACTAGTTTTGTCTTTTCACTTCTTAGGAATTGCTAAATATCAAATAGCCTTTCATTACAAAAGCGGTTTTCTTTTTTCTTGAAATAATTTCTCCTGTCTTTCTGATTTAAAAGTTATAAGGAAAGAGAAATGTTAGCTTCCAACATTTCCATCCCATTTGATCTGCATGGCCAATTTATGAACTAGAACGAAACTTAGAACCTTTATTTCAAAGTGTTACTTGACTATTCAAACTGAATCGAAATTATTATAGCAACTTAAGATGGAAGAGATTTCACAATTTAGTGACTACAAAATGAGTGTATTCCATACACTGTGTATTAATTCTTAAGTCTAGTTGTGCCCTTTCATCTCTTACCTTATTACTAAGAGTTTTGAAAACCTCTGTATATTTATTTTCAGTCCAGATTAAACTATACATTGAGAATTTTCCCCATTTAATTAAAATTTCAACGAGTAGTGATTTTAAAATATTATTTGTTGGTTAAATTCTAATTTAAATAGAGATTCTTAAGTATCTTAATCCAATCATTATCCGAGACTACTTTTGTTAATGCAAATATAATTGCGTGGATTACTTATCTTAATTTAAGCTATCATGGAAGTCGAATCAGACTCATAAGATATTTCAAAATTTCTAATTTCGTTGTTTGCTTCGTAGAAACTTATTTAAAAGTTTTTAATTCTAAAAGTTAATTAGTGAACGCTTTAATCATCTTAAAATTGGAAAATTGAGAAAATAAGGTAGTAAAATAATCATTAAAGTGAAAAAAGATGATGTGAAGAGAATTTCATTTTAATCTTCTGTTTAAAGAAATTCAGATTTCAATCGAATTAAATATTCTTGATTGGGAAAATTGTAAGTTTTGCATCAAAAAATCATTTTAAGATAAAGAATGATATTGCATTTATTTAGATTTATTGATGCAAATTCCAATAATGACTGTTGAAATATAAAAATTTTAGTGGATAATTTTTTTTTCAATTTTGATGAATTCAAATTACGAAAATTAGACTATGTATCATCAAATGATGTTTTTTTTAATCAAAGAATATTTCACTTTATATAAATGTAGAAAAAAAAGAGCAAAACATATTTGTGATTGATACATAGTGCCATCATCATGTGTCTGTATATGATCACACTTATAAACGTATTTTACCTTTTTCTGTTCCAGCCTCGGTAGCCTGGTTATAAAATGTCAGCTTTGGAACAGAATGCTTTCAGGTTCTAGATCCGATTTCACCCTAGAACCGTCGTGTGAGCAAGTCTGATGTGCGTTAAATCCATCCAGGGGCAAGCATCCTCCCGCCAGTGTGGTACGGAAGTGTGATTATTGGAATGTGCCCGCTAAGTTGTCGTCATCTGTCCAAAATATTCATATTGTAGCTTTGAAACTAGTTGTTAATATAACTGAACTGAACCATTTCTTGTGCATTCACTCTATGAAAGCTAGTCTTCAAAATGACAGTTTACAACCATATTATAATAGTAATAATCAATGATATCTGTTTAATAATTTCATTATGCAATAGTAAACTTGCTTAGTAATAGTAGTTATCAATAAGAGTTTAAATGCAACTACCATTCAGAAGGCATTACTTAATGCATTTCATTCCTATTACACGTAATGAAGATTCTGGTAATGATAAAATATTAAATGTATTAACAATTTTAGGGTTTTTGGTAGGAATGATGGCGAATCTGTAATTAATCATGCAGTTGTTTGTTTTTAATTCTTTACATCATGCTTATAACTTCTACCGTAGTAAAAATCAAATATGAAATAAGAATTATTTTTTCATTTTTTAAATGGCTTAATGCTGTCTTTTAACTTACTGAGAGGAATTTCATTTCAGTGGTCATCAATCAAATATAGAGTTTACTTACAGAAAGGATATAAAACTGTCCAATGAAAGAGCGCATAATGATAATTCTGATCCTGCACCAACAAAACTCAATTTTATCTGTGGAAATCTGAAATGTTCTTTTGTCTATTTGTATTAATTTATTACAAGTAAACTGAAAAATGGTTTCTATCACATCATGAAAACTGAAAATGAAAAAAATACTTTGGCTGAAATATTTGAAGGGTATATAATTAAATATTGTATTTTGTAAAAAAAAGGGAATGTAATTTTGGTTTATGAAATTTAATGCGTACTATTTAATACCTGGGTATATTCGGGAATACATTTTCTTGTGCCCATAGGTAAAGACTCAAATCAGATTTAAAATTAGAAATTTATCAATTAAATAAATTATACAAGACCAAAAGACAGTGAAAATAAAAATTCATTAATATTTGAAATGAAATGAAGGAAAATGAAAATTTATTCATCTGCTATGCCATGCACATCTTATCTATCTTAGAGGGTAATGAGGCAACAGACACCGGGTGTTTGAGGAATCCTAGGAACCTTTAGTTTAGTTATTTTAACATCCACTTTTAAAGCAACACTAGGGCTGTATTTGACGGGCCATGTAATTTTGAATCACTGTCAGTTGGCGAGGACGTACCTAAGCTGGCGACCCCCCCCCCCTTTTTACAATTAACTGCGCGTGGGAAGACGTTTTGCCTGACGGATTCAACGTGCACGACAGCGTTTTGAAGGAATTGGGCCCCGAATTTGAAACCATCCGATTTTGAAGTCGAGACTTTACCACCAAGCCACTGTGGTCAGAAATCCTAGAAAAAAGGAAGTCAAGTATCATCATACAAGTATATCTGCATCCTTTCAAAATTCGACATCCACCCCAAGTATTTAGAAAAACTGTAAAAAGAGTAATCGTATGTCTTCGATATTCTTGTATTTTAGAAGGGCTCAACTTGAAAACTCATAAATGTGTGCGAACCTTTCTTTGATTGCTGAAACTTCCTGGAGGCAGGTGTGGAATTGGATCAAAGTAAGTTATATTCTAAGCTTATTTACTCAATCTGTTTTAGTTTCAAAAACAGGAACATTTTTAAAGCTTTAATATAATTATTAATAGTATCAGGAGACTGTTTGAAAACTTTAATTTTACATTTATTCACTCAAATGTCGGCGTCCTGGCATAATGGTAGCGCCTCTTTCCTGTGATCTAGGCTTACCGAGTTCGAGTCCTAGTTCGGGCACGGGTGTTCTTCCCTTATGCTCTATAGGTGAAATGGATGAATGACCTCCCCTCCTCAGTAAAAAGTGATTGTGTAAGCAAATGTGTGTGCGTGTGTGTGTGTCATCTTAATATGAGCTAGTTGTCAAACTTCTAGTTTCGGGTACTCAGATGTCTGTACCCTCAGAAGCTACTGCGTGCCTTTTCCGTGTTAAGATGGATACATATTGTAATTCATTCAAATAACACGTAATGTAATTATTTTAACATATTTAATTATTTTTTCACTGAAAATATATACCTTTCCACAGTCGCTTAGAATTTATCTAACTTGAAATGCATTTTGAATAACATGAATGATTTTCATTTTCCATTTTTGCCATTGAGAAAAAGATATGGTAAAATATATTCATGATGTTTATTTAGAAAACTAAAAACAAATATACCGTTTTTTATTTAACTCTCCCTTTATAAAATTCTTGACATTACAAGCATATTAACTGCTAATTTCTGTCTGTTTACTACTAATTTCTGTTATAAATACCCAAATATTCATCCAAATATGCATATTTATGAAATATATTCTCTTTCATATATTTTGACCCATTTGCATTTTTCGTACCGTTTTAACTAAATATAATTCATTAATTTTTAAAAAGAAATTTGATGAAATCAAAATCAGCCTTATATAGGATAACGGCGGAAGGGAAGTTTTCAAAAAGTTTTCATATTATTGGATACCTCGAAAACATCTAACCACAAAATGAAAGAAGGGCTTCCATTTTCCAATTGAATTTTTGAGGTTCGAATACTCAATAGAAGTTTAAAATACCACAGAAAATGTATTAAAATTCTCCTATCTTAGTATTTATGCGTGCTAAGCCGTTACACTTTGAATTTGTAAAATTGAAATAGCGATTGATTACCAATATTTTTCTCCGGATGTTTCTTTGACACTTCTCCACTTTTATTTCGTTTATTTGTCTTTATGCCTCTCAACTTTCTTGAAGCATAAATGTCAGACCCTCGGAGAGAGAAAAAAAGTTTAAAGTTGATAGATATGAATACGGGGAATCTGGGAAAAGTAAAATGTCAATACATCTGTATTTGTAGTATTGATTATTGTTTAATTTTCCATTATTGGGTTTCATCAAAATTTAAAGAATTTTCTTTCTGCAATTCTTGTCGAATAATGTTTCTCGTTCATGAAATATTCCCAAAGAGAGTATTGCAAATAAATTACTTTATCCGAGAGGAATAACCTTCCATGAACAGCTAAAATAAAATAATTTAGGTTTCAAATCTCTGACAGAGGACTTATCAATGACAAGTGAAATTGGAAAAAACAACAAAAAGATGTAGGGAAAAGATCAGGAAATCAAATTCATATAGGAATGTATGACCATGTATGTAAAGGTCCTCTTTTGGTCGAAATTTACAAGAGAAATGAACAGAAGGAAACAGGATAGTCAAATGGTAATGAATTTTTTTTTATTCCAACATGAGCTTAAAATTCTGACCATTTACATGAATGTAGGATTGACAGCTCCGTTGCATTGACATTCAAGCATTTTCCTAAACGCCTGGCATATCTAGGATAATACCTGCAGTGATCATTGATCGTGAAACAATATGCCTTTCGTTGCCGACGTGTGCATAGGCTTTCATGTCCCCGCTCAAAAGCAAATACATGGATGATAAATTAGGTGACCTAATGGCCAAGTAATCGGTCCACCTCTGCCAATCTATTTAGCTCCAAATATTCGGTTTAAGTAAATGAGCTCAACACTTGTTCTATATTCTTAAGTACCGACATTTGATACCCCATATTTTTACAGATGTGATACGGCTTTGTCCGTTATACACCAGGTATTTTAGAAAATGTTCGGCTGTCGATGCAACGGCGCAGTGCTCGTGTAAATGGCCCAATTATCAGCAACTTAAAAAATGAACTCTATTTTGCTGGAATAAAATTTAAGTTCGTCTTCACATAACTGTACTGTTTCCTTGCTCTTTCACTTCATTCGTCTATTTGATCTGCGAGCATACTTTCCTTAATTTCATGAGATAATTCTTACTCCCCCTCCCACACAAACAAATACAAAATATGAAAAATCAGTTTTGAATACTCCTGTGTATTATTACATTTGTGAATTTGCATAAAAATTTGCACATATTCCATAGAAGTATATGTCTATTTATCAAGCCAGGTGAGTGAAAATAAAATTCGATGAATTTGGGATGTGAAATTTGGAGTGCGATTTTTACATCAAAAATACTTAATATATAATTAAAGGCAAATAAATTTCAATATATGTGGTTCTTTTAAACTGACAGAATATGTGAAATGCATCTTTGTCACGCATATAAAGTATGTTTTGTCTATGGTTTTGTAGATAATAAAATATATTCCATATTTCAGAAAACTTTTTATTTGCATTGACAAGTTAAGTTTCAGATTTTGTTTAATTTCTTTCATAATAAAATTCCTGGAAGCATAATATTTACATGGCGCAAATTCTAAGAACTATTGTTTAAAATCCGACTGCCTCAGTTTCCTAGAGCAATTTTAATCCAGAAGTTTCTATAGTCGGGAACTTATTCATCTAATGATCCGTCTTGTAAACGGACATTTTGAACTTTAAATATGTAGATCAGGCATCCTCCGGTTGGTTTGGTACGGAAATCTGTGGAGGAAGGTACCAACTCATAGATTCTCATCGCTATATGAATGTAGCTCAGAATTACAGTTTTCATCTACAAAAATTATCGTGCTTCAAAACATGACGTAGTTATATCCAAATTAACCCTTTATTTACTGACGGTACTTAAAAGTACCATTTAAATCTAGCTCATATCTTTACTAAAATACTATTTTTGCCGATGGTATTCTAAAGAACACGGGGAATGTAACCCGAATAACATGAAGTTAATACAAGCTAAAAGTAGGAATTAAAGATAGTTAATTAATAATTAAACTAATTAAGATATTTCTGTTAATTACATTTTTTTCTTGGGTTCCCTGGGATTATTTTGCAAGGAAACTAAACGACTGGTGCAAAAATGAAGTTGAAAAATGGATGGCGACATAATTCAGTAAATAAAGGGTTAAACTGAATTCAATTTAAGAACGGATAGAAAAATATAAAGATCTTTCATAATCGAGATGCCTTTTATTATTGCAATTGTTTTTTTTCTTATAAAAAGATTGGAAAAATTTAAGAATCTTATTATTTATTGATAAAGCCGAGTTTATAATATTTATAGTATTTATGTCAATCAAAATGTATTTATTGTACACACGATTTATCCCTCTTTCTTGATTGGCAGAAGCTGGAAATGTTGCTCTGATTTCATCTGGAAATTGCTGGAAGCCATCACACAGCTTATTTACTTTCAACCCAAACTTACCTCATACGGTTAATTAAACTGAATCCTTAGAAATGAAAATGCGTTCCAAACCTGGAAGCTCTTCTTGGAGGTTAACAAGCGCGATGCAATTAAGGAGGAGCTGAAGTAATATGCATAAACATGTTTACAATTAACGGCCTATTTATCTTAATCAATAATTGAAGGCATGGAGTGACAGTTGTTTATGTTGCGTGCTCACGCCTTATACTTATATTAAATATGAAACACTTAAAGCAAAAGCCTCGTGAGATATTCCGAGCAGTAGAAAAGAAAACATGCATCAAATGTCGAACGCCAACTTTATTCAAATGATAAACAGAACACACAAAACTCCATAAGCTTAAAAACAATGTTGCCATATTTGAAAAACTAAATATTGCAAATACCACAATAAAAGAAAGATAATATGACAAAACAGAGAGTTAAAAGTTAATATTTATGAAAACAAACTTACCAAGTTTTAATAGAACGGAACATCTGGTGACCCGGACGTGATCGGAACATCCTCCCAACTTGAGCTGTACTCCGACATCTCAAGTTGGGAGGATGTTACGAAATTCTTAACCATGGATAGATATTGAGGATGAGCTTGAAACCGGCTCTTCTAATTTCCTCCGAAAAGTGTGATATCAGATTTAAAGAGCGCTCATCATATATTCTTGGAGGAAACTTAGAATGAATAGAAATATTAAATATATAACAATCAATGTTGGATCTACGTAATAATGATATTGCACTATTAGTCTTAAAAGCTTTGCAACATTTTTATATAGCAGTACAATTATATAAGATTATATATCAATTATTAAGCAGCCTTAAGAAAGTTGGCAACATTCCAACTATTTGATATAATAGATTTGAAATGCATTTTTAGATGAAGTTAGAAACCACTTGGATGATGGATAGGATTTGAATATGAGTTTACATATTTTATCATTTCCCACTTGCATCCGCAAGTGTACATTCATATTACGTCTAGGTTGTTCACTAATATTGTAATTCAAAATTTGTATAAATTTTGAGATTCAAGCGTTAATTATTGATTTTGTAACAAGTAGGCTGGGTGAATATTTTTGGAAAATAGTATATAATGATTCAATTGTTTCTAGCCTCAACTTGGGATGAAATAACTTCTATAGTAATCGTACCTATAATCTACGTTTTCTTTTTTATTTCATTTATTTTGATATCTGAATATTCCTCTTATTAAAAAAATGAAAAAATTGTCTATTTTATTAGAAATTCTAAATTTTCTCTAATTTACTTTATTCAGTTTTATGGATGTCTTATATATTTTAAAAAAATGCCATATAGTTGATTTGATATTCAAAATTGATTCTTCAAAAGTTTAAGAAGGATTAGATTTGAAGAATGTATGCAATAATTTTAGTTTATTAAAATTGTGATTTTGGAAAAACATCAATAAATTTTAAGTAATTTTCAGAAGAAACTTAGTTTTAATTTTAAAAAAGGAACTAAGTTCCTAACTCCAATGGGTTTTCACAAAAAAGAATTTAAGGTAAATTTTGATGCTAGCAAAAATAATATCATTAGAAGTGTATTACAATTAGAGGGTTTCACTCTAAAGAAGATAGAATAACTTCTCACCAAAAGTCTTATATCTTTTATTTCATGTCACCATTTCGGATACTTTTTAATCGCGGCCATCTATATTTTACCAAAATAATATATTAATATGTTATAACGTATGATAGGAGTCAGCCGATGCTAAATAATTTAACCCATTTTCTGCTTCATTCTTTAGATATAACCTATTAATTATTTAAACCATATACAATGATAAAAAAATTTCAGAAATCACAATTTTCTCTTCAATTAAATATGAAGCAAAAATCTAAAAAATTAAACTTTTTTTAAAACAATTACAGATGTAGTTATATTAACATTGAAATATTGAAGCCATTTTATTCAAAATCTATAGATATTAATATGGGTTATATTGGAAATTAAGATTCATTCGTAATTCCTCATCCATTTTATTAGGTGTTTTTTTTCATTTTTTATCATCTGAAATGTACTCCGTAACACACAAATCAGAAAACCCTTCTAGAGAAAACCCTTCTTTTCTTTAGATGTGTCAGAAGCATATTAACTTCCAGTGTTTGTATCTACGATTAATCTATATAAATTGTCACTATCTATTTTTCCCCATTTTTTCAAACAGAAAGGACCCCCCCCCCCCCTCAATTCATATCAATGGATTTACACAGCTCTGCTATAAATTTCTGCTTAACAACACACATTTTCTAATATTTCACGAAGTAACTCCCCGTCAATTACTAACTTGACACACACTGTAATTAATGTCGTGATGGATTAACTATAATGTTTCTAGCTTACGAAACTCGCCTTTTGCAAGTGTCTCCAGTAATATAATAACGTTTTCTGGATACACTTTATTCTCAATTAAAGCGAAAATCTCGAATTAATAAGTAACAATGTAACATAAAAAGTCTTATAGTTTTCAGTTGTAAATCTGGTATTTAGCAATCTAAGACAGACTTGGAAATAAAAAAAATCGAACATTTACTAATAACAATCGTTTTTTAATCATTATTTTATTGGTTTCTCTGTTTCTACGATTCATTAATATTTATAAAATTGTGCCAGAAAGGAAATTATGTGATTTCTTTAGACCGCTATAGGTGCAAGTATCATATTTCTTATCTCAGATAACATATTTTATTTTTTTGTTTCACCTTTAAATTTGCATAATTAAGTAGCCAAAATGTATTTACTTTTGCTTATATGTTTTAGAATTTTTTTTCTTGCTTATATTTCAAATTTATAGTCCCTCCTTTATAATAGAAAATTTTCAAATTTTTAAAAAAGAATTCAATTATTACTTAAAATATATTTTTATGGATAAAAGCAACAGTTTCAATTATAAAATTAAAAAAAGAAAATTTTATATGTTTAAAGAAATCTCAATTCAGAATCTTCCTAATGAGTCATCCCACTATTTAAATCATAAATTTTCTCGGTCCTGACAAGGTTTCATGCACTATAATATAAAATATATCAGTTTCCCCCGCAAAAAAATTTAATTTTACTCCGAATAACTCGTCATATTTAAAAATCGTCAAAAGCCCCTTTCCCCGTTTTTCTCGCATTATCTGTTGAGATGTCCATTGCCCATTTTTCAAAAAGAGCGTAATTTTCACATATAATTCTTTGATAACACTTTTCCCTTCAACAAAATATCTATCAAACATTTCTTTCTATAAAACATTCTTTTTAGGATTTGGATTTCTGGCAATTCTCTATGCACATGCATCATACTTCTAGCTGCTAGTCTGTCGAAGGTAAACTTTTTCTTGACCTCTAGTCAGTGTGATTTCATTTCACAGCTGTAAGCCCTACTATAAAGGTTTTTTTTTAATTCTGGCAGTTCGTTATTTCGATTGCGTTTTTAATTTGACGGAAAAACGAAAACTTGCCTCGATAGGCTTTAGAAGAAAATGGAGTTTAATTGTACTTTTTGAAAAGTCATGTATTTCAAAAACATACTCCTAGTACTATATTCCCTCATCTAAACAAATCCTTGAAGAAGTTGACAGAAGGGACAAAAGAAAGAGAATGAGTAAATAGAAGTTTGATTACATGGTAGAGGATGGAGTTAGATATCCAAAACAAACCAGATGATAAAATATGCCAATTTCTAAGAAAATACATGGAAATGGTTGAGGAATATTAAAGAATTCAATCTCAGCAATCGTTGGCTGTGAAATTTATAACAGACATTGTCTTTCTTTTAAAGGAATTTGAAGAGATCAGTTGTTTGTGATGGGGCAACAGAAGACTCTGAAAACATTTCACTCAAGGACATTATATCTAGTTTTGATGCACCAAATGCTTTTAATCTTGTTGAAAATCGCTTATTTTTCTCCCCATCTCTTGATACAGTTGTCGTTTAGGACAGAAAAATTCTATTCTAGAAAACCAATCAACCCCCGGCTGACATCTGGTGTTAATATGAAAGGGAATGACACATTAAAAATATATATAAAAATATATATGGCTTGTGATAAGTGAAAGCAAAAACTCACATTTATCCATAATCTTAAATTACTTCCAAGTGATTATGGAGCAAATTTAAATATATGCATCTTTGCAACGATTTACGAATGGCATATTCGTAAATTGTCTTAATTTTCACTTCAAGAAAGAATTGTTCACATTCTTGTCGATAAATGTACCGCCCGTAATCAACCCAAAAATTTAAAAGCGATTGAAATTTTTTTTTTCTTCCTGCAGAAATAATTGCTCTTCTTTGGCCTTTGGATCAAGGGATAATTCATAATTTTAAATGACGGTAAAAATATTTGCAAAATTGTGCAAAATCTGATTAGATAGGAACGAAAAGCTAAACATTCCGATTTTAGATACGATTAGCAATATAGATAAAAATTGGAGTTCGGATTTAACGCAAACTTTTTTTGTCAGATTGTTTATTCTATGCAGGGTAAGTAGAAATCGCAGAAGCAAAAGAAATCTTCAGCCAAGACATCATTTGATCCATAACCATTAGAAAATTTGCTGCAAATCGCAACTGAAAAACTATGCTGCGTCAATGACATAAATGTATATGTCGGCATTGATAACGATATCGCTCTCTGCTCACAAACGATTGTACAAAGTTTGTCATCTGAAGTTTTGAAAGGAAACAAAACAGTCCAAGTTCGTATAGCTATGTCATGAATATGGGTCAAACTATGGTGAATATATCAAAAAAGAATTAATAAAATTCTTACATAAATTTCGACAGTATTTAGCATTCATATGTATATAAATTCAAAATCAATCTGCGTTCTATAAATAGATTTATCACATGTTTGGAGCAACAAGGTTAGGTCATTAAAATGAAACCATTGCACCATTAAATCCAACTCTAAAAAAAGCTATTTTCTAATCCTTCGTACTCTACTTTCACTTTAACTTACGAATTGTGCGGACAGTATTTTTTCTCATGATACAAAACATTGTATCAACAAATTCGTTCCTGAACGTATATTTTATCAGAATGTTTTATCACATTTGCTTGGTTCTTTGCATTAATATAGGATTTTAACAAAGAAATATTGCAAAAAAAAATCTAACTATTTAATTGCAATTATGAAAAATAAAAATTGTTAAAAAAACTTCATACGTATTTCTAAAGCATACTTTACTTACATACGTAATATATAATGCAAAAAGGGAAGTTTCCTTCTTAATTTCTTTATTTTTTACTATCATCATTACAATAGCACATAGGATTTGTATAACATAAGAAATAATTTTATTAAATTGAAATGATTTTATCAAGATTTCTATTGGCAAATGATAATATGAAATCTATTTCTATCAATTTAAATTTCCTTTTCTTGATTTTATTTTATTCGAACTTCTCTATTTAATTAATTATAAAAAATAATTGTAATTAATTATTCCTTCACTTGTTTTTATAAATCAAATAAGTTTCTTATAAGCAAAATTAGAATATGTACTATGCAAAGATTCAGAATTTTCCTAAAATAAAATCCGCTCTTTAAAATCAAGGTTTTGATTTTGAAAAAAGTTACTGCTTTTTCTTTGAATGTATTTTAATTATTAGAGTTACTTTTTCAATTACAAGTTAAAAACACTCTCTTGTCTAGACAAGTTTTTTAAGCAATATTTTATTTATATTTACAAAAAAAAATATGGTCTCAACAATGTAAAAAAAATTCATTAAGTAAGTGGAAACGCCCCTAGCCATATATTTATAATTGATTAATTATGAAAATTCTTTTAATTACCTGGCTAAGAAAAATAATTTATCAGTAACCACAAGCAAAAATATCCTGGAAATGTTCCTTAGCAATTTATATTCTACCTAAGGGTACATATGACACGTGGATAGCAAGCAATAGAAATCATATTTGTGATTTCTTTTGTAGCTCAATTAATGCTCTAGTAGTTTAATAATTTTATTTTAAGTTTTATTTATTTTAGTTCTTATTTATCTTGGTATACCCAGTTACTTAAGAGGCTGTAAGCACAAGGCGCAAGAAATAAGGAATATTTTATGATTCACAGCCCAGTCATTCTTGTACAATTATTCAGTTTCCTGTAAGTATACAGACTGGTGGGTTTCGGTGATCTATGAAGCTAACATGTTGATGAATGCAGAGTCCAGGATCTGAAGCAGCCTTTTGATTAGGTACGGGTAAGTACTATTCAAACTCATAATTTATAACATGATAAACTTTTATGTTAACATTACGTTTTATTTGCTTTGTGATTGGTAAATATCTAATCATCTGATCATTGTCAATTGAAGTTTGTTTTGTTAGTATTGTTCGAAATATTTAATAAGACATTTTATTGCTCCTTAATAAGTATTTATACTGGATTTAATAAGTATATGATGGCGAAATTGGAAAAGTAAATTAATTAACATTAAAATAACAGCAAATGAGTTTAAAACAATATTATAAAACTTTTTTTAGACAGCATTTGTGCAATTCTAATGATGTGTTTTCAGTTCGTTTGACAATTTCGATTAATGAAATTTTTTGTCCCTCGACTGGTTGTTGTCTAATTACCTAAACAATGGAATGTTATCTCAGCTTTTGCAAAATAGAAATGGCATCATCAACAATGTCATACAAAGTAAAAATGCAAAGTTGACATTGATCGTCAGTGGAGATGGTGAGCAACTCGAGAAACTCTTTTAACCTTTGGACATGCATGATTCTAGACAACAGTATAGCATCGAATTGGTTAGAAAAATCATAAAGCGGACAAATCCTCTAATTTTCTTACAATATATTAAGTATTGATTTTGGATAAGCTTTAATTTTTTGCTTAATCATTCCTACATTTTAATCATGTGCTCCGAAATGCTTAATCACTTGCAATCATTGTAGTTATTAACTCTTTTGGTTACAATTTAAATACGGAGCATACCATATGCATTGTAAGGCAAGTTTTTGATCATTTCTTTCTAGAATGGTATTTCGGGCTCCATCAGGATTTTGATGATGTTCACCGAAACGCTAGGATAATAGATAAATAAATCCTACTTTCATATGAGCTAACACACTAAGTCATAATACTTGGAGTTGGCACTCAGTATCTACATCTAAATGTACCCTACAAAGAAGTTCTCTGGATCATCGTTTGGCCTAATAGAGTAACTATAAATATATACGCATTTTATCTAGATCTCTTTATTACCTACTAACCGCCTTTGGCGACCAGCTGGTTCGCCATGAGTAATGCGTTCTAAAATTTCCAATTAAATCATATATTTTTTAGCCAAAATTTAAGAAATAGTTTAAGTTAAAAGATTCAGTTATTAGTAGTTAAAGAGTCGGTAACTTTATTCGAAAAAACTTTTTGAATTTAATGCTCTAATAATTTATCAATTATGCTTCCAAAATATTAAAAATGTTTTTTTCGGTGATATTGCCAAATGTTAAATGTTTTTTAAAGAAAGCGAAAAAGGGAAAAAATTATTGAATTAATGATACGGATATTGCAAACGATTATAGAAATATGCCATTAAGTCGGAATTTCAATGCATATCCTGTCTAAATTCAATCAGGTTTACTGTAAATAAAGATAATTTATGGAATTAATGATAAAAATATTGCAAACAATCTTAGAATCCTTTGCCTTGCATTTATTTTTATAGAAGATATCACATTTTATATTTATGTTATTTTATCCAGTCACGTGCTGAAAGTTGTATTTCTTTAGATTTGATTTACGATGATAGTTGTTGTTTTTTCATTTAAACTTCCGGCATTGTTTTATTTTATTTTATCCAGTCACGTGCTAAAAAAAACATGGTTAAAATAGTTCTTTAAAAATTCGTTGAAAATAGAAGCTTGAGTTATACATTAAAACACTGATACCATTAGAAAGCTAATTTTTTAATCTTTAAATTGATGTTAAAATCATGTTTGTCCGATAATAATTTCGGAAGTTATAGCGGAAAAACGTCGAAATTTCACTTAAATTTTAATTAATTCAAATTCTAATTAAAAATTCAAAAAAAGCGCTCCGAGGTGCACATTCCCGACATCCAAGGTATACATGTGCCAAATTTGGTAGCTGTAGGTCCAACGGTCTGGCCTGTAGAGCGCCAACACACATACACACACACACACACACACACATTGAGCTTCATTATATGTATAGATTATTAAAGACATATTTAACTAAATATAATTAACTTATTAATTATGTCTACTTAATTAATCCAAGAAATGCTTTGTAAAAACGATTTAACGATTCTCAAGCTTTCAGTGATTAATAAAAGTTCCTGATCTAAACAAGTAGTTTTATAAAAAGATCCCTGTGTTTCACCTGCTTTGAGAGTCACACGTGGAGGAATCCCTACGAAAACTTAATAGCCTATAAGCACTGTAAACAGGATTTTCCTGATCAAAATATTAAACACCCGGATAAAATATGCAAAAGATTTCCCTCACTCCTCTATCTGTTGATTTGTGTTGTGTGTTTTCGTCGCTCCTGCTGTACATAAACATGCCTGCTCCTTCGTAATGAAATAAAACGACGCAAAAGCATCAATAGTCTCTTCAGTGTCATCGAACTGCAATCTACTCAAACAATACAAAAATAAATATTTATAAATGTGTTAACAAGACGACAAATTTTGTCTTTTTTCGTGTTTGTTATGGAGTGCATTTTTGTTCAAAACCTGCTTTTGTATACCCGGTTATTGGCAGTACGCGATCATTAGAATATCTTAAGATCAACTATTAACTCATCTAGAAAAAATGTTAAAATTTCAGGTCCAAAGGATTTAAATAGATTAAATTTTTATTAAAATATTTCAAGATTTTACAAAGTATAGGAATTTTTGCCATAATCAATATACATTTGTAAATTTTGGAACATATAAGATATATTTTAGCATAATGTTTACATTTGGTAGAACAATAATCGACAAACGTAATCAGTAAATTGTAGTTGTGGTTTTCGTCTCATTTTACAAAAATAATCTTATCGCATAATTTGATTACGTATAAATATATGCTTAGCAAGCTAATTAGTAACATAATATTTATATAAGCTGGCAATAAAATGAAAAATAAAATAAACAGTAAGAAAAAATATATGAAAATTGTTAAAGGCAATTGTAAAGCAAATTATATATAAGTGTATGCAGTAATCACGGTGTTAATAGAAATAATTTCATCATGGTATAAATTATCTTATTGTTTCTATGAAAAATAATAGGAATTTATAATTTTTTTTAAATCTCCCGACACATTGACTATCTCTGAAATAACCAATCGCATTTCTCATATATAATGATGATTGTCTTGATGATGGAAAAAAAGTCAATCTTATATTCCGTATCTCAGACTTTTTGATAAAAGTTTCTTATGAAAAGGTGGAAGAACTTTTATTTAGTCGCACGAACTTCCTTTAAGAAGCCAATGAGGATGATTTAATACCAAGTTGATAAAATACTTTTTTATACTAAAAATTCTAGAAAAAAGATAATTAGTTATGCATACATTAAATAATGCATGATTTTTCGGATGTCATAATCTTTGAATTTTTTCTAATGGATCTGCATAAACTTAAAATACTTGTAAAATAAACAAATGAATACCAAAATTGTTTTCAAAATGCAAATTCTGATTTCGATTAAAATTCTGCCTTGAAGATTTATAAGTATTCCAGAAATAAGCTTTTAAATTGTTAGAACTATCCAGATATTGCATTGATGCTTCCTTACAATTTTTGGGTTTGCTCATATAACTGAAAATTCGAAAAAAAGGAATAAAATTATCCATTTTTTTACAATTTGCATATATAGGGAATACATTAATCGTTTAGCCTTTATTTGAAGGTAAATGGTCAGAAAAAAATTAAAAAATCAGTATAAAAATGTATCTATTTCTTTTTCACTGAATCTATTATTTTTTACAGTGCATTGAAGTTTTTTTTTTTTTTTTTTTTGATATAACGAAGTTTAAGCGAAATGAAGTTGCAACATATATTCAATCTCATTAATTTGATTGTAATATAATATTATATTCCTAATTACAGCTTTTAGAATATTATTATAATGCAACACCATGAAATTAAACAAATGTAAAAAAAGGAGTGATTGTAAATCTACTATCTAGCATTACATATATGTAATTACTCTTTCAGTTCAACGTACCAGAATTTTCATGACGTAACTTAATGCCTATTTAATTTATTGCTTTCTTGATAGACAAATAGTTCCACAGAGATCTATATTTATAATTAACTCCTCTATAATTTTGATGATTAAAATTTTCACTAAATTTTTATCAACTTGTTCTTAGCTATTTTTATAGGCATTGTTTAACTCTTTCCTTCCAAAGTTTGTATTGTAACAATTTTAGAATGATAAAAATGATTATTTCTACTATAACTCATAATAAAACAGGATTCATTTACTGACTAGAAAGAAAAGTCTCATCTTCGAGATTCTTAGGTCTAAAAGGGTGAAATTCATAAGAACAAATTTCCTTCTTGATTCAAAATTGAATAAAAATCGACAATTCTGAAGTAAAGGAGATGTGTCCAATTCCTTATTGTAGTTTATAAGCTATATTTTTACAAACTGAAAAAATATTTTTTTCAATGTTTGTGTGTTTTGCAGTTATTACTGGATTTAAAATCTAAAGTATCCGGAACTTTCAGACGATTACGGTACTCTCTCTTAGTGTTGTGCGAGCACAAGAAAGTGAAAATCCGTTGCTGCCGTCGATGGAAGCAATTTGCTTTTGCTCTGCTTATTCTGAAATGTGCGTCGTTCCTCTTGACAATTCCTGCGTTTGCCGTCGAGCATCCAAGAAATCAGGCTCGCACATGGAGTCCGCATCCTCCGCTCCTATTGGTCGAGAGGCGACGGAAAGTGGGCAAAGAGAGCTCAAGCCTTTCGCTCGGGTGGATGCGGGAAGCAGTTGAGGAGCAAAACTCATCGAGATCACTTCGCTTCCGCGGGGAGAACGGGAGAAGAGCGCATCAGGTGGGTGGCTTGTCATTATGAAAGAAGAATTTTATTCAGTGTGCCTTGACGGCTTATTATTGTTAGAGGAATGGTTTTATTAAATTCGAAAAATAGAAAATTATTTCATATTCTTCTAACATTAATTAGCCAAAATTGGTTTATCAAATTCGGAAAGTAAAAAAATTTATCTAGTTAAATTTATTGAATCTTTTGTAACTTTGTAATAAATAAGCAAATATGTGTTTATACTTTTAATTATATATTTTTTCATTAGATTTTTTTATAATAATCGATTAAATAGTTATGCTTTTATTTGTTTTTCTTTATAATAAATAATCAATTAAATATTTATACTTTCAGTTACATAATTTTTTATCATTTGTTTTCTTTATAATTATTTAGAGATTAAATATTTATACTTTTAATTATATAATTTTTTTGATTTGTTTTCTTTATAATAAATAAGTGATTAAATATTTATACTTTTAATTATATAACTTTTATTTGTTTTCTATATAATAATTAAACAATTTAATATTTCTACTTTTGATTGCATGATATTTTCATTTTTTTCTATGTAATAACTAAGCGAATAAATGTTTGAACTTTTAATTATACATTTTTTTTTGTTTTCTTTATAATAAATAAGCGATTAATAAGTCACATTTTTTATTATTATTAATTTTTAAGTTTAACCATAGAATTATAGAGACTATAGCGAACTACTGGGTACTTATGGTTATTATTGATTAAAGGCCAAATAAAACAGCCTCATTTGCATTGATTGTTATATAATTTTCTTATCAAATGACAAAGAGTAAATTTTAATAGGTTTAATAAATACAATTTCTGTTATTTAATTTCGCATGATATATGAAAGCATAAAATTAAATTTGTCAATGTAACTAAATTTGAAAACATACAGCAAATATTATTTTTTCAAAAAATTTGAATGTTCTAAATCATTAGATAGGACTTATTACTGTTTCATCAATTACGATTTTATTATTATTATTGCTTTGCTTTTAAAATCATTTGAGAAGCAAATGATCAATAATACTGATAATAATAAGCGTTCTCAATTTGAAAAAAATTAAGTTATATTTATTGTTATTAAATTTTCTTATAAAATTTAATGATGAATTCCATATATATATATATATATATATATATATAT
>JAPMOQ010023777.1:345828-357061 GCA_026543055.1 Argiope trifasciata | reverse complement strand
GGCAAATGAGTCCAAATGTATATATGTATTATATATATTACATGTCTCTTCAGATTGCAAGTGAAAATTATCACTGTAAAGAAAATCATCTGCACTTCGAACTTACTTTTTTCAAAGTTAGCAGAGAAACATTAGCAATTTAATCGATTTTTCATTTTACCTACCTCGACCAGTCTTCTTTCTATTCGTCTGAACCATTTCCGGTATTCTGCAAACAAAAAATCTGTCTTCTCAAGAATTGGTTAGAATAAGTTATTGCTATATTATGCCTTCTTCATTCCCCCCCCACATACAACAAAAAATTCTGTCCAAAAAAAGTTATTTTAGGTTCAGTGCTTATTTACTGGTCAGATTTTTTTAAAAATCAATTTTTAAGTTCATAGATAAATCTATACTGTTAATCAAATTGTAATGATGTTTATAGATTAATTAAGAGAAACGATTAAGCATTCACTTCTGTGAAAACCTTTTGCATAAGTCATAACCATTGAATCAAATCATTTCTGTTTGATCCGGCAGAAGTCGCGCACCTAATAGTGACGAAAAAGATAGCGCGGGGTGACTGAGTCACCCCAATCCATTTTATCTAAAATTTCCATAAATTAGAAGAAAAAACGCATATGAATTATAAATAATAAAAAGTGCATTAATTCTTTAAGAAAATAAACTTTTAAGTTCAGATTACTTAACTGTTTTTAATATTTACGTTATATAAAGCCTTTATCTTTATCTTTAACACTAGGATTTGTTAACCCTTAACTAGGGAAGTGCGGTCTACAAGACCTCTAGCGATGAACTTTCGCTCACCCCAATTCTGTCTTTGGCTCAATTGAATGGATTGACCCTGTGGCTTCTTGTTTCAGGATCTTCAATACACCAGCACTTTGTCAACCGATTTTAGCAGATAGTTTTTTTTAAATAATTCAGTTATTTCTTTTAGCGACTTTACACGGACTGCTCCGCGTTAGTGCCCCAGTGATAAAAAAGGCTGAGCAGATGGCGCGAAAACCTGGATCCAGAAATGTCATCCAATTTACTAATCCTGTTATGAAGTAATGCTCCAGACACTTCCAAATGAAATGTTTGGAGTATTGCTTCAGAGAGAGGGATTTTATGGATAAAAGTAATTGTACAGAAGAGTTTTTCGATGAAAGTTAGCATGATATGTATTTTCAAACATAATTACTTTTTCTAGTAATGTTTTTTTAGAAAAATTCATAAAATATATTAATATTCCAAGATGTATATAGAAAGAATTTATAATCTAATTTTTATAATACTTGTTAAACTGTAAGTTTAAAATGCCCGAGAAAACCTTGTTACAACAGTCACACAAGCAGATAAAGAAAGGCCAATTTTACCCATTGTCGAATTCTTATATTTTTTGTATGATTATTGAATTTTAAGTTATATTGTTTTCTATATACCTTTATATATTGGAAAAATAAAAAGGAATGAAAAAATAGGAAGTAATATGTTTTTTCAAAAATATTATTTATTATTGCATATAATTTGAGGAGAAAATGTATGTTCCAACGCATTCACCTTTTTCAGTGATAAAATATTTTGGAAAAATATTTTATTGAAAGAAAAACATATTTACATTGCAAGAAAAATATCTGCAGAATATATTGGCTGCTTTCAATCTAACCCTTTTATTATAAAATTTGATTCAAGTGTAAAGAATATGCGGTTATGTAGACTAAACCTTCCTAGTTACGTCCTAAATTTTCACCTCCCTAGTTTACGATTAAATTCCGCTCGATTTTAATAATTTTACTAGCACTATACGTGATTAGTGAGATATATAATAATTTAGCTATTTATTATAGGAGTGCTGCAATTAGTCCAATCGAAAATCAATTAAATTTCAGCTGAACTACCTTGTTTTGACCCGTTAGTCTGCACTGACACACTTTCTCTTCAAGAAGTGGATTTAAAAAAAAAATAGAGTGATATATGATATAAGTTCAAGTTAAATCCTTTTCATATGGCGAAATTCGGCCATTCCTTATCTCAAGCAGGCCGATCAAATCCTTTTCTAAGCCAAAAGCTATCGGTAGTCG
Organism: Argiope trifasciata; assembly: GCA_026543055.1. Taxonomy (NCBI): domain Eukaryota; kingdom Metazoa; phylum Arthropoda; class Arachnida; order Araneae; family Araneidae; genus Argiope; species Argiope trifasciata. The sequence goes on along the minus strand of JAPMOQ010023777.1, from coordinate 354,995 downwards.
GAAAACTTCTTAATAATGGTTGAGAAGTAACAGATGTTTAGATATGCAACCCATTTTGATTTCCAACTCTTTATTATTCTATCTTTTTCGAATGAACTGTCTGAGAATACGGGTGAATAAGAAGCTTGGCATACATGAAAGGATATACATTTAAAGTTTATTATAGTAAGGTGGTTGGATTAGTTTACTTTAAAAACATGAATCTTCCAAAATAACTTCTGAATTGCTCCAAAATGGAGCAATTCAGAAGTTATTTGGGGATGTCAGAATATAGGATTCAGAACCGCAGTCAAATTACGACAGTTAAATCTATTTAAACTTCCACAGCATACCAGCAGCAGTGGGAGTTTTAATGAAACGCGCTGAGAGAAGTGACAGTAAAAATAAGATAGAATTGTGATAATAAATTAACTGCTTGATGCTCTCTGAGTTTTATTGGAGCTAACGAGAATTAAGTAAATCAAAAGCGAAGAACACATAGACTAAAATAAAGAGATTTTGCAAATAATTTTACAGGGAACACTTTTTTTTTATTCCTATGATTAATTCACACTCTCCCTTTTTATTCGTCCATCAAGAGTTCAAATACATTTTCTAAACTTGTAGTGGATAATACTTGATGTTAACACAGATTTTGTTTTGCAAATACGAATTCATTAATTAAATTTTTCCAATAATTTATATTTGGTCACAAAGTTTCTAAATGGTCTCCAAGTTCAGAGATTACTTGTAGTGGATGACACTTGATGTTAATATAGTTTTTTAGATATTAATTCATCAATTAAATTCAATTAATTTTTTGTACATTAAATTGTTTTAGAAGTTTGTAATAAAAATTGAAATCAAAAAGCAGTAGCTCAGTGGGTAAAATGCAACGATTTCACCATTTATTACTCGAAGGAGGAGAATCTTGGAGTTCAGTTCTTGTGAAAATTAATCTTTTTTTGTACTTTATAATTATTTTGATAATTATTTAATAAAACGTTTCTAGGTTAACCTAGATAGGAATTGACTTTCAAAAATTTTTATATCACTTTCTGTTAATAAAATTGTTTTTCTGCTCGATTTTAATCTAATTCATTGTGAAAACTTTTGTTATAAGTTCTTAAATGGAAATTGCGGTGAATGGAACGAGTAATAATATCTTACACATCAAAATAGAACTAAAATATTTATCCTATCCACAACTTATTCACTATTCTTATCAAGTATATCCACAACATAACACGTAATAAGCTAAGATAAGCACAGTCAACCGTAAAATAAATGATTTATGTTTGTATATAATTTGCCGCTGACTAAGCAATTGCAGCAATCATGATTGATCTTCCCGAAATTATATCGTTTGCTGTCTTTTATTAAAGTTCGTATACCACTTCACCATCAAAAAATTTGGACCTTTGAGAATTCTGTTAATATTTCGAACAATCAAAAGTATAAATGCGTGGGCTTGTATGTGTGTATATTTATCCTAATCTCCAACCACAAGAGCTTATGCCTCGTAATAAATTAAAGAAAACCAGTACTTTTATATAAAATAGGCAATATTTGTTATATCTTGTTAAAAAGAGCCTCTCATCGAGATTTTTTGCGATTAGTCTGTTGAGGTAAATACTCAAGCAGCTGAAAACCACATATACATTTTAGACGCTTCTTTTTTGAAACTAGAATGAAACTTGAATGTGACACGTAACTACAATTGTAACCACAAGATGACATAAAAATTACATTTATTTAAGTCATTGAAAGTTAATGTATTTATACGTTCGGAGGTATAGACTGTTGTCTAGCCATCTTACATATTAATAGACAGTTTCAAAATTTTATGTGGATTTACACTTTAGATACTATTAGAGAACAAATTTCCTTTAACTAAGCTATATATTACGCTTTTTAATTCTCGCATTTCATACTTGAAAAAGATTATCATCCTCTGAACGGATTTGGCTCAAATTTAGTATACATCTGCGTATTAGATGCTGAACCTATATGCTAAATTTTATCTATATAACTATGTTTTATAATAGTTATATAAATACCGTTTGGCACATAGGTTTGGCTCATGTTCACTTCTATTCGGACATCTGAGGAACCTGACATCCTTCGAATGAGTTTCTCTCTATAAAATTCTACAATTAAGAATTCTATATACTAAAATTCATCTGTCTAACTCAAAAAATTTACGGTTCATCAAGTTCACAAACTTAATTCCAAACATGTGCTTTTCGTACTCGGATATATTAGAGATGTGGTAATTCATCAAAATCTCAAATTCAAATATTTTGACGGTTATAATACTTTTTCGTTTTATACTTAGTATATAAGAATCATACTTACTGATATTCCATATAATGTTATATATATGGAGGTTTCAGTTTGAACCAAGTATTGAAACACCAATTTTGTAAGAAGTTTTTGTCCTTACACAATCAGAAGGAATGCAATATAAGATTTTGAGATAATATTTCCTTTTTTAAAATGTACCTGTAAATAAAATGCAAAATAAAATCATTTCATTATTGCCATTATTCTTCGCAGTTCTTTGTGATAAACAATCTGCTGTATTGATTGTTTTAAAGAATTACAGCTTTCATATTGCTGCCATCCCCAAACTTTCAATATCTCCACTGACCGTTAGACCATAGTAGCACATAATATGAAGGTTTAATTAAATTAATTGGAGTTAATGAAGGTGCTATCTGATGAAGACATGCATTTTCTTTTTCTAAAGTAATTTTACATTAAAATTCAAGATATTATATTCTCAGATACAAGACTTATGAATAATTACTTATGTCAATACAAAATGAGACATCTTGGAAATTTTCTTTTTTACTTATTTAAGGTCTGAATAGACGGATTGATTTCAGTCGAACTTTTGAATTTCTAACTTCGCTTTTATTTACTCAAGGAGGCATAATGTATGTACAAGAAGCACGGACGGAGCTGGCATCCGTTCAATAGAGATACGAGAACAGAAGAGGGTGAAAAAGGGCTGAAAAAAAATATCCCCGTGTTTATACACTCTGAGATTTTCATAGGGATTTCTTTACACCTGTCGATTTAAGTAAGAGAATTAGAGGTATCTTTTAAAAGAATGAAAACAAATGTGTATCCCTTCTTTTGGAGTATGAGGGCTTGTCGTTGTGCAGCAATTTTACGGCGCTTCACTTGGATGAACTAAATAAAAAGATTGAATTGGATCAGTAAAATAGATAATATTTTTTGAATGAAGTTAATTTGGACTTAGGATAAAATTTATTTGAATTTAATTTAGAATTGAAAGTATAAAATAATAGTTTATGAAATACATTTTTTACTGAAATTTTTTGTAGAGAATATTTATTTTAATATCATTTATTTATTTCTGTTTGTAGATTATACTTTCTACTTAATTTTTTATCACTGTGGTCTCGTCTGAATATGTATCTTCATAAAGAAGTTGTAAATTTAGATTTCAAAACTTTCCAGAGTTTAGTTTTCAAGCAAAACAGAATATCATTATTCAAGTAATAACAAGAATGTTTTTCGAATTGGAAATAAATGCCTAGTTAATTATTAAGGAAATTAGAAAACTATTAACTATTGAAAAACTTAAATTAAAAATTAGCTATTAAGCTGTGATTAAATTTATCTATTATACGCTCATATTTATGTGGAGAAAAAAATATTTACAATACTAAGAATAAATTATAACTTTTGAAATCTTCTCTTTAAAAGTAAATATAGTTATTTTGGTCTTCGAAATATGAGTGGTTTCAGAAACTGTAATTTCATTTTCATGCTTTTGTTTGCATTTTGATATAAAAAGGCAATTATTATTCTTAAATTGCTTAAAAGTTATCCAGTATTAATCTAAAATTGCTTTCAGAGTAATACTTAAAAATTAAGAAAGAAAATTATAGCTAAATGCAGAATTACATTACTTTCTTACGTACAGTTTATCATTCCTGGAATTGAATAAAATAAATTGTTCGATATACTTGCAAGAGACTCTGTAGCTTTTCAGACGTTTGAAAGAAATGCTTTAACATAATTTTTAATCCAATAAATGCTAATTTCCGTATTTTGCATCATACATAAACACAGCTAAATTCTTCATATTTGTTTAATTATAGAAATTAATTTTCTCTTCTGAGATATTTAAGGAAACTTAACTTGTGGAAATCTTCAATATAAGAAGCATTATTTATTTAACATTCGTAAATAATTAAAGAATTGGTGGATAAAAAGAAAAACCCATAAGGCTACAAGCACAAACATTCGCATGCAGTTTTAATTTCAGAAGCCAATGAATTAAATCATATTGCTGTTTCTCCAACCAGTCTGAAGACACATGGATAAATAATACTGAATGACAGGATCATCTCTACAGCAACACTGGGGGGAACTGTAGTTGAGTTCTTAGGAATATCACCGCCAACGTCACAAACCATCTCTAAGGAAGTGAGTCCCATCACCGAAGAGAGGAGCTAGAACCCTACCTTTTCTTCTACCTGCAAGGTGGCGAGATGCAATCATCATGCTGGTAGCTTCTCATCATCATTTCAAGTCTCCCGGGGTGAAAAGAAAATAACTTTAAAAAAATCAAAGTGATTGCTTTATTTAAGGTTTATTATTCTTTTATTCAGTAAACCTATTTATCATCTTTTGTTTGCAAATAATGCCACATGCAATTTGAAAAATTTTCTGGTGCTGCGTCATTTTATATTATTTTTTTCATTCAGTTACATTAAACACGGCCGAGTAATATTCATTAATTTAGTATTTGTGTATATGGAATTCTGTTTCAGGCTTTTGAAATTTTCATTACTGCAATGCATTATTTATTAACATCTTTGGGATTTTATTTATTTTTAAATCCATAAAAAAGGTTTCCTAATGCAGTAAAATGCATGGAATAAAATGCATAATCCTGACAATAGATAATATTGATAATACATATCATATATATGATTATTAGGTCTAGGTATTCTGAATAGAGATTACAATCCACATAGATTATTAGATTTCTGTTCAGTTTCTACCTCATCAGTGGTGAGTACTCTAACTGGTCCTTTACAGAAGCTGACGTAGAGTCATGGCCTCTTTCAATGTCTTCTAGTATATTGTATCTGATAACTATGTAGGGCAATACATATACTTTGCAGAAATCAAATGGAATGGCGGATTTTGATCAATTAATTTGAAATAGCTTTGAATTACTAATCCAGCAATGCTCATATGATACAAAAAATTATTGTTTTTTAAATCTATGAAATCATATGAACATTTAATTTATTTTTATCGTTTAGAATTCTATAATTATATATTTAAATCATATGTATTTATTTATTTTTCAGCTCAGTATAATGTTTACAAACTAGTTAAAAGTAGTCGAAAACTTATTGCTCAAACATCTTTACATGATACAGTTTTAAGTTTTATTTGCCTGGTACAACGTTTATTTTTTAAAAAGAAAATCACAATCAATGAAAGAATATACGCAAAAATTTCATTGAATCTGTCACATCGAGCTTGTTTGCAAATGCAATAACAAACACATGGAAATGCATAATTGTAATTATTAAATTTATTATTTAATAATCAAATAATTTTAAAATGTTATTTAATAATTAATATTTAGTAATTATTAAATTTATAAAAAATTAGCATTAATTTTTCCGAATTCTATTGACTTATTGCAGGTAGTTATATATATAGGAAAATGTTCTAAAATAGTATTCAATATTAGATTTTAATAATTTGTTAAAAGTTGAAAAGAAATATATGGTGGTAAAATAAAAATCAATGAAAAGTTTCATTTTAATATTGAAGATGAAAAGTTTATTGTTTAATATCATGATTGAAATTATCGTAGATAAATATTAAAATGTTCTTTCAAACATTTAATTAAAAATCTTTCTGCAGATGTTGTAACTGATTCTTAAATTGCACATGATATTTAAGAGAAAATGCTGAGCAGTATTTACTACTTGTAGATCGAATGGGTGATATTTTAAATCTGTATATTTTCTGTGATATTTTAACGATTTTTCAGCAACGTACATGAAATTTATATATAGTTTATACTCATTATCACGTTTATATATAAAATATTTATTAGTAAATAATTAAAACAGTCCTTGGAAATGAGCTCCTAAACTCAACGAGGAGGGGATTTCATTCTGTTTATCGACCTTCTTAAGAAGGAAAAGGTAATTTTCTGCTTATCGAATCCATAGAGCCATCTTATTTTATTCTGCTGAAATGCTTTCTTCAGACATGCGAACAGTTTCCTTCCGACTTTGAATTTTTCAGTCGAAAACAGGAAAGATGTCCTTTTTGTCTTTGCATTCCTCATCCATTAATGATTAGCTTGATACTTATTGATTACTACAGCTGCGCTTCTACAATAGATAGGCTTTCAGGTTGTAAAAAGAACTAAATTGTGTTGACTTTTGATTTCCTTATCATGGAAGAGAGTGAAACATTGAATATCATACATTCTTTTCAGAAAAAAGGAATAAAAACATTCTGAAATTTGTATTATGGTGGGACAATTTTTCTAAAGGTTTTCTTCATAAACAAAGAAACATATTTTTGATGTCTTACATTATAAAACGATACCGTTAAAAAATCGTTTTTTTCTGATATTTCAGAAATCAAAAACTTGAAATTTTATTTAAAAAAATCATGTTCTTAATTATTTGTTAAATCCCCATTGTAATTAATTTAATAAATAGAGTCTCCTATTTCTTTATCAGCAATCATGCCATAGTTTTTTTTTTATCTAAGGCAAAGTGGTAGATGAACTGGACAAGGCTTTATGATATTGTAACTTCCTCTTTTCCTATGCTTGAGAAGCGGCATTTCCAGCCAAATGTTTATCACCAGTTGAACCACTGCATTTTTAAATGCCTCCTGATTGCCAGATTGGGATCTGCTTATCGCCGAGTGATCGTCGCATGTGTTCATCAGTAATTCAGCTGAAAGACCTCACGTGAGGTTCATTGTTTGGGAGGAACTTATCGCTCCTTCAAAGAAATGGAGTGTCCACCCATCTGGATTCCAAATGGTTCCCTCATTGGAACGTGTTCCAGACCGGTCAGTTATAATGAGAGCATTCTTCTGGGCGGCTATTGGGCAATAGAGAGCTGAAATTGACCAATGGGAAATAAGATTGGAGAGAGATAAAAAGTATTCTTTGAAGAAGCAGAGAGAACCTTTGGATTGCGAACTGCTGCATTTTACGTTCCACTCTGGAGTAGAAGTGCTGAGTAACATTCATTTAATATCTTGTGACGTTTTCTCCAAATTGAGGAAGAACTCTTTTCATGATAAATCTTCAGCCTTCTATATTTATGTAAATATCATCAATTTCCAAATTGTGTAAATATCAAATATTTTAAATTAGATTGGAACAAATTGTTCTTATCTATATGTATGGCCGTAAACAAAAGACTTGTCTGAAATTCTACTGTTTTATTTGATCGGTCAAGATCAAGACATGACATGATCATAAGAAAATGCATTGCTATTTGGGGGAAAAAACAGAATTAGCAAAATTTATAAGTGACTTATCAGCAGCTTATTTAACTCAAGCCATTAATTTTAAAAAAGTTAAATTTCGATCAACTGCTTTAGATGAATTATATAATGCAATATTTTTAGCTAAACAAGGATTTTATATGTGAAATTTTAAATCTTATTACTTACTTTGTTCACAGAACGTGATTCGCTGACTGATGAGATTAAAGGCTAAAAATTTACATGCACCAATATTTCAGCCTTGAGGCTCGAAATACCTTGTCTTTATTTCTTCTTTTTAAAAATATATTGTTAAGCTAAATTTTTTAAAATTATTGGTCAAAAATCTTTCCAAATACGGCGAATATTTTAAATTATAATTTCTATTAAAAAATCTACAAAAACGTTCACAATTTTGAAATAAGATTTTTTATTTCAAAGACTTAAAATTACCCCTTCAAAAATAAAGGAAAAAACAGAATTGAAAGGTTTGCTGCAAAAAGAATGTAGTTCCGATTTGGGGGAATTTAGATTACATGCATTACGTTAGAGTTACATGTTGTACAAAAATCCTTGTTCATTTGGTGCCAAAAAAGTATTGCTCCAATCTTTGTTCTCGCATTTCTCAAGGAATGGAGCTATCTGTCTCGTTGGAATTTAGAATTTTCAGACTTTTTTTATGGCTTTCTGCAAATTTGAGCAGTAGGAGCAGCCTCTGTTTTTCAGCAAACTCACCAATTGTTGTAATGATTTTGCAAACAATTTCTACTTACAATAAGGATAAAAGTATGGGCATATTTGTTGGTACTCTACAGGCCTCTCCCTTAGAACTTCAGCTATGTGGTACATATATAATTTTTAAAACGTGAATTTACACATCGAAGTGATTTTTTATTTATTTATTTGAAATTCAGTAAGAATTTTAATTAGTTAAGGAATTAAAAAAAGTTGTTGATGTTATTCTTCCATATTATCTTTTCAACATATAATTGTAAAAAATTAATATTACATGCTAATATTTTTAAAAAGTATCTTTTCGATTATGTCCGATTTTTAATAATGCTTTTCAAAGGCATCGTCCAACAATATAATTAGTTGCTGATGTGAATTGAAACTTAAATCGTTCACATTGTTACTAATATTTTTTTTCTTTTTTAGATACTTTTTTCTATTTTTGTGATCAATATATAAAATTGGTTTACTTTCTTCATAAATGATAGGTTTCATTGTAAGACATATTTTTAATGCATACTTTAATATTTTATTGCATTTAAAACTAAGCAAACATTAAGCCTGGCGAACCAATCCGTCTCCAAAGAAGGCTAAAAGTAAATTTGAAATCCTCCTTCTTCATTAAAAATGTCAGTATAAAATTATATTAATTACATTTATATTTACTGAAGATATAACAAAATATTGCCTGATTGTTAAAAAATAATTCTAAAATTAATAATTTATAGAATAAGCTATAAAACAGTATCACGGATGCAATTATTCATATCATGTAAACAAAAAAATTGTTTTCATAAAACCATTTTATGGAAAATAAAGATTATTTTGATATATGCATTTTCATAGATTAATAATATGTTTTTATACCTAAAACATATTATTTTATTTTTTGATTAAATAATTCATAATCTCTATAACACTTCTTC
>JAPMOQ010023777.1:322134-337680 GCA_026543055.1 Argiope trifasciata | reverse complement strand
CTATTTTATTATTCGGTAATTAAAATAAAATAATTTATGAATTTTTTTTAAATAATTTAAGTAATAATTATTTTTTAATATTTAATAATATAATTATTATATTTAATTTAATTATTGTTTATTATTTTTAAAAATTATTTTTTGAATAATTTATGAATATTCTGTAACGAATCTTTGTCTAATTTCTCCATATGTGAAATATTTATAACATATTTCGTTCCCTTTTACGCATTTTGTGTCCCATCTTTTTTTTTTTTTTTAGTTCAGATGATTTTGGAGTTCTCATATGCGTTTTAAAGAAATATTGAATCCTATTTTATTATTCGGTAATTAAAATAAAATAATTTCTGTTTTGTGACAACATCTTTTTTTTTTTTTTTTTTTTTTTTTTTGTAAATTTTATCGCACAGAGTGTAATATATGATTTATACAGTTATATATCAGCTGTTCATCCTCAAAAGCAACTTGATATAAAAAATATCTTTTATTTTTTACCTTTTGATTGGCGCAGTATGGCCAAGTTTGGCTTTTGTGCCATTAAACCTCACCTACCTACCTACCTACCGCAACTTGATATAAAATAATAATTGCAAGTTTTTGGACTTCCATTTCAAATCAAAAAGACTCGTTTATGGCGTTTGCTTTTTCCAAATTATTTTATTACTTATAACAAATATATTAATTTATTACTAAATAATTAATATCAATTAAATTATATTTAAAATTATAATTAATTTATTAAGTCAATGCCAATAAATTAATGTAGATTATAAATTACTTCATTTCATATATCTAATAAAACTTTATTAGTTATAAATTTCTGTAAATTTATTTGTGTTTCTATTATTGTATCAATTTACTGCCATTATATACTTTGGAAGAAGAAACGACATTATAATTTTTCCATTCATATACATATATATGCATTTTCGCTCCAAACTTATAGAGAGAGAAATACTTTCTAGGATTAAGTATGAGTCATAATAAAAAAAAACAGAATTATGTGAAAAATAAAAAAGTAGTATTAATTAATGTACTAAAAATAAATTCAACAGTAATTCAAAATATTAAAAAAAGGTATTTCATCTTAGTTTTTCTCCAACTGCAAAGCACATGCGTTATGTCATTGACCTGAAATGCAGCTGCTTGTAGCTTTCTACCTAGTATTCTCTTGAGCTGTCAAGGTTTCCCCTCATAAACTATGAAATGTGGGCACTTAAATGATGGGCAAACATTTCCGAGATAATTGAAACCAAACTGAATAAACTGGGTCACGTAAGAGCTGAGGAACAGAAGAGTACTTTATTTTCTAAATGACTTAAATGAAGTCTTCTGTAGATAGTGGTGATTGATAGCATGAGAAAAGTTAAGAGGTGTGACATTACATCCATTGAGATAGTCCGAACGTTGAATACATCTAACTATCGACCTCGTATTTGATCAAAATTTAATTTAAAATAATTTTATTAATTGTAAATAATTGTATTTATTTTCAAAATAATTTTATCCTTCCTGGAGTCCCTGTTTTGAGTAAGGATTTGGGCATGTTTTCACCAAGCATTCTATCTATGAGGTGTTTGAAAGTGCCCCCAGTAAAAAGGAGTTGTGCAAACCTGAGTCAGACTTCTACTCTCGGGTGCTCAGGAGTCTTTACCTTAAGAAGCTACTGCACCACTCTTTCTGTTATAATGTGGACACCAAATCATCATAATCGTCATCAAATAATTTTATTTCGAAATATGAACATTAAAACCTAAGAAATGGGACAATTTCTAAGTAAATGAGAACTTTCTATAAGCATGAACCGCTGAATGGATTATTTTTATTTGATTTGTTTGGGTTTTTCTGACACAAAAACCGTGATCTTGACCACGCTGCCCTTAACTATAAGTAAAATTATCACATTAAAAAAAAATATTGAAGGGAGTATATGAAGAAACTTTAAAATATAATCAATATTTAAGCAAATAGATAAAACTTAAGATAATGCAAAGATTTTGATATGAGGTACCTTATCAAGCAAGGCGATAAATATGTATTAGACTATTAAAATATATCAAACTCTGGATTTCTAAATACGGGCAATATGACAAACTATGCGTTGGTTATACATTTCATAGACAACACAGTGGTTGTTGCTCACCTAACAATAAACGGGTATGGGGGAATCTAATATGTCCATTTCTTAAATAAATTAAAACAACATATGCTTTTGCGTTCTCTAAAGAGGTTCAAGGTTGGTCATAGAATCTAATAGCATTAAGTTTGTTGTTTGTCTGAAGGTCCCATTGTGTTTGCAATTTAGAATAAAGAGAATTTTCACAATGCTACTTTATATCGCTCACTAGCAGTAGCGATTGAAATAGTCAAGCTTTGCCTACATCTTTGTTGCTTATAATTCCAACACGAGATTATTCCTAAAAGAATAAAACAGAATAAAAAATATAAATCAATACATTCAAACGATCCAAGAGCACTAATACTGTAGGTTAAGAACGAAGAAAAAATAATTTTAGAGAATGTAAAACGTTTGGAGAGTTTGTGTAAATGATAAAAAGTGTGAGCCTCATTCAAGCAATATAATATGTAATTTCTGTATTAAGGATTTATTTCCCAAACCCAATTCTATCAAACGTAGAAAAACTATAATAAATGGAATTCTTAGTATCTATAATAATTAAATAAATAGTGAAGTCCAAGAACATGTTCAGGAAGAAGATATAATTTATAAATTTTGAAGGCTACAATTGTTCTTCTCAAATTTTATCTATACCAGCGGGTGATCGAGCTCCGCTCGGAGAAAACAGGTATCGAAGCTAACTCGAAGATTTAAATTTTCAATTGTGATTTATCAAAACAATACATGCCATAAGAAAATTTGTGAAACCATTGGTGAAAAGATAACCTGTTAAAGTGCACCATTGTAAACTATTCTAAACCAAGTTAGAGTTTGGAAAGGGAACTATTCTATACAAAGGTAAAGATTGAAGTGTGTTGAAGTTCAATATTTTTGACAAATTTATTTAGAAAAACCAAACATATATACATTCATAAGAAACATATTATAAACCCATAACAGCATAAACATAAAACTTTATTAGTTCGCCATATTTACTAGAGATGGCAGCACGTTACCGCTTGAAAATTTAAGTAGCCATTATGGCGAACTAATAAAGTTTGAAAATATCCTATCTGTAACTCCGAACTGCTCGATCGGTGCGCTTCAAAACCGGCGCCAATCGATTCCTCGTGGCCAAAACCCCCAGACCCCCAAGTTTACCGGAGTTTATTAATTCTGGGGCGATTTTCGACTTGGCAACCATTCCTCGTATTATAGTATTAGATTATGAATTAATGAAAATTCATTTAAACTAATTTATTAATTTATAATTAACTTCTCAAAACATTAAAAGCAGCAATGGTATAAAATTTCCGAAAGTTAATCCATTAGAAAGCGAGGGAAAAATCGATTTTTCGATTCCCTCATTGCATGAATGAATAAAATTAAGTTACTTTATCGTTTTTAATACGCGGCCGTAATAAACCGTTCCAAGAATTGCTAGTTTTGTAACATATCTATCGTATTATTGTCTCGTTTATTAATACTATTGTGTTCTAAGAATTCCCAAGGTGTAAGTTCTGCATTTCTAGGAATTCCTGAAATTCTCCAATTCGTAGGAATACTAACACCGTGCTACTTTCGAACAATCAGAGATTATAATTAATAGAAATTTCTAAATAATTTTATATTTGATTTATTTTAATCCTTTGAACGAAAAAGCATTGAAATTAGAGAGACATAGGGATAATTTTAGAACATTTCTAGGTAAATGAGGTATTTAAGAATTCGAAATTATCTGGGAATTTCATTTTGTGAAAGGTGACGAAACGTAATGAGATATTGATAAGATATTCATTAAAATTAACAATATTAATTGTGGTTATCGTAAAAATCTACACATTAAAGGCTCATTAAGATTTATTTGTTTTTTAATTGTAAAAGATATGCAGTTTTATATTTCGGAATTGTAAAGTAATGCATGTTTGTAAAACTAAAAACCTTATCATTTATCTAATACTATAATACGAGGAATGGTTGCCAAGTCGAAAATCGCCCCAGAATTAATAAACTCCGGTAACATTGGGGGTCTGGAGTTTTTGGCCACGAGGAATCGATTGGCGCCGGTTTTGAAGCGCTACGGTCGAGCAGTTCGGAGTTACCGATAGGGTATTTTCAAACTTTATTAGTTCGCCATAATGGCTACTTAAATTTCGTAGCGGTAAAGTGCTGCCATTTATAACCAATATGGCGAACTAATAAAGTTTTATGTTTATGCTGTTATAGGTTTATAATATGTTTCTTATGTATGTATATATGTTTGGTTTTTCTAAATAAATTTGTCAAAAATATTGAACTTCAACACACTTCAATCTTTACCTTTGTATAGAATAGTTCCCTTTCCAAACTCTAACTTTGCTTAGAATAGTTTACAACGATGCACTTTAACCGGTTATCTTTTCACCAATGGTTTCACAAATTTTCTTATGGCATGTATTGTTTTGATAAATCACAATTGAAAATTTAAATCTTCGAGTTAGCTTCGATACCTGTTTTCTCCGAGCGGAGCTCGGTCACCCGCTGGTTACTTTTAAATCATTGAATTTAAAATTAAGAATTGTTACCAGTTTATTTATGCAATGATTTATCAGGCATTCAAATACGGTTACATAAAACCGTATTTGAATTTTCATATATTTCTTTAATAGATGAATTAGATTTTATTTTTAAAGTAAAAATGAAAATAATTTAAAAAATAATAATTAATTTAAATCAAAAATAATTAATAATTAAAAGGAAATAATTAAATCAAAGTATAATAAATATTTTGAGATGAATTTCATTTACTCATAATCTTCAAAGACAATTTATCCGACAGTAATTACGTGATATGATGAAATTTTTAATATAAATTATCCATGGTTTTGGATGAATAAAATAAATAAAAGTAAAATATTCTATTTTTTTTTAATCTTCGTAATTTAGAAAAAATTGGTTTAAAAGGAAAACGACTCTATAAAAAATCTTCATTTTACTTATTAAGCTTAAGCTGTTTAAGTGACACATTAATGATATTTTTTATTAGAAGTGGAAATTGAAGTGGAATTTTTAACTGATTTTTCACTGCTTGGGAGAAAGAAAATATTGAAATTTTTTATACTTATCCAATATCAATTATGATACATTTTAATAAGTTCAAAGCATAAATATTTATTATTTTTGATATTTTGGTGACATCTGGTGGAACATTTAAGAAAAATTCCTTTTATGAATGCATTTTATTAATACTATCTTTAAATTAGAATTAAAAATGTTTGAAATAAAATCAATCAAAGAATCTATTTCTTTTTACGCTAATAAAAGCATGCTTTTAAAGAATGATTTATATCCAGTTATTTTAAAGTTAATATTTTAAGAAAGTGAATTTATTCCTCCAGCAGTATAATATACAAAATAAACTAACATAATTTATGAGTCTAATCAAAGTTAATTGTATTTATCAGAACAGTAATGAATATAATGATATCAATACTTCAACTTTATTCTTCATGTCTATTTCACCTGATATCGATAAAACGTGTGATGTATTTTTCACTCTAACGACTCCATTAAATACTTATTATTAATTCAGTGGACGCATTTAGAAAAGTGTTTAATCATTATTCTACAACTCCATTAATCACTTCATTAATTTTTTTTCTAGATCAGCCGTATTGTCCTCGCACTTGGGATGGCTGGCAGTGCTGGGATGACACACCAGGAGGAACCACTGCCAAAGATACCTGTCAAGGTCACATTTATTTCGATAACGAAGCCCCTTCTTGTCCAAGTAAGTCAGTGTGAAATTTACGTAGAAGCAAAATTACTTAAAAATTGAATTTATTTAAAAACTATATATTTTCAGCTTGAATCGATCTTGCTCAATTTAAAGATTTTAGTGACTTACTTCAAATTACAGAAGTTTAAAATCTGGGTACTCGTATATATGTGGAATAATCTGGAATAAAATAAATTTGAAAAACTGCTGTTAAACGGAACTGAAAAAATAACAACAAAATATGTAGTAACATTAAGCCATAGAATCAAAACAAAGAAATTCAGTGAGTAATTACTTGGATTTTTAGAAAAATATTTAATAATAGGCGTCTATGAATATGTGGAGTATTGAGCGTATATAATGATGTGTAATTTTTCAGATCTTGATGTCATTTTTCGATTGATGTTTAAATTTTATTGATCTTAGCTATCATTCTAATAGGTCTAGAACTACAAACATTGTAAGTTTGTCTCACTAGAACCTAATATAAACCCCTGAGAAATTATAAAAATGAAATATATTATGCGTATTCAAATCACTTCACATTCTTCATTAGATTCCAAATCACTACTCAACTAGCGATTTTGTCAAAAGTTAAATTGTTCAGAATTGCTCCTATTTTCAGAAATCCTAAACATGATATCATTTCTATTTCTATTTCACTAAGCAACACTTCACCACTAACTGGTTTATACCAGATTTCTCTTCGTTACTAGAGGAATCAATATTCTATATCGAAGAATGAAGCCACTATAACTACAAACCCATTTTAATTTAGGAGTGCTTTTACTTAACTTATTATGAATCACATAGTCGAGAATCCGAAATTCATCATCTGAAGAAAATAATATTTATATCATTTTTTTCCAAAAATGACCCATACCCTTCCAAATTTAGAGGCAAAAGATGAAATATTCTTTCCCGATTTTTGTGCATAGAATTAAAATACTTTAAGGATCGTTTGGGTTTTTGATTGGAAAATCCTTCTGCTCCTTTCTCATAATGATGCTCAACAGGCAATATTATCGAGTATTTTCATCATCTCACCTTCTTATTCATGTAGCATGGTTATGAAAAATTTGTGTTTGTATAATTTTTCTTAAGGGTTAAGGAGAAAATACATGTAACGTTCTTGGCCTTCTGGATTCAGATATACACTTAAATCACTATTAAAAAATTATGAATTGGTATTTTAGCATCAAGAGTAAGAATTTAAATTTCAAAAGCGTTTCAATTATTTATTCATTTTGTTAATCATATTTCAATCAAACGCAATTCTTATTTGATCACTTCAAACTAACACGCAGATTCTTTGGCGAAAATTTAATTATTTTTAGCTGTACGAAACAGGTTATGTGTGTTATCTCTTAATTCGAAATAGTTATCAAACAGGGAATTAACTATTATTTAACTATATTTCGGTTGCATTGTGGTTAATTGCATTTGAACGTGGGCAGAGATTTATGATCTATTCAAATTACTTTGCTAAAATAAGATAATTAGATAAGAAATTTGACTATTTTACAAAATTAGATAAGTAGCTGTATTTAGTTGTTTCCCTTTTTTAAATTCGTACAGTTTTTCTTCAAAGCATTTTCAAAATTACCATATAAAATGCAATCCTTCAAAAGTTATTCCATGTAAAAAAATTAAGTCAATAGAACATCAAAAATATTACTCTGTATGTCTTTGTAATTCAAAATTTAAAAAAAGTGTAATTATGAAAGTTGAATTGTGAATGCGTTCTAACATAAATGCTAATATTTTTAAACGAAGATATGTTTCCTACGGAGTCGAAGGTCAAATATAATTTTTTTGCCCTAATAACACGAAACGTCTGCAGCGATGACTTATTCATCTGCCAGCAATTAGATTGAAAAGATTTACAGGAGACAAATAAAAAAGAACCTGGGCTACTTTTAATGTTTCCCTTTTAACAATACAGGCACCTACAACAACTCTAGAGATTTTTTTTTCTGTCTTAGCAATCAATCCCTTTTGACAGGAAACATCATGTGAACAACGCCTCCTCGGCTGTCAGGTACTTTTAAAGCTACGTTTTATTCCATTTATGCTAAGCAAACACATTTTTTGATGTTCAAAAATTCGAGTAATAAAAATATAGATTTCTCTTGCTGAAATCCACAAATGACACACTGTTTTTCTCCAAAATGAGCTATATTATGATCTGCAGCTGGTCATCATTAATTGGAGGCGAGATTCTCTTGTCTACATGCTTCCTTGCAGACATTTTGACGCCTTTCTGAAAATTAATTGTTCAAAAGGCCTGCCTGACACATTTGCTCTTAACTAACAAACTTTATGATAAATTAATATTTATAATGGTTTGAATTAATGAATACAAGAGAAATTTCAGCCACTATAGTCTGAATTCTAAAACCACATTTTTCCGTTAGACGAGCGCAAGTGTCACTAATATGAGCCAAACGCGATCCATATCGCCATGTGAAACGCATGACAAAACAAAATAAATAGAGCACATGGCGCCGAATTTGGCGGAATTCTATACTATTTGGCGATTTCTTGCTGTGCCCGGCTAACGAAAAAGTACCAGCCCACATGCAATTGAATAGTATTGTATGATATTCAAAAATATGCATATTGTATAATAATGTTAAAATTGAATATTATATTGCGGCGACAATGAATTACAATATCGTACTACAGGATGTACTGTTTGGAAATAGTACTAAGAATTAAGGGTTGCAAGTATTCAAATATAATAGTCAGTTCATTTTAGACCTTTCTTCATGTCCAATTATATCTCGTAATATAGAATATGTTTTGTTTTGTTTTTGTGCCGTGGAAAGCTTATCTTTTATGATCTGAGTATAAAATAAAATAATAGAATAGAAAAATATTTTATATAATATATTTTAATGAAATTTATTATATTATATATTTTGGAAATTGTATTGATCCATAGTTATCAGAATCTCATCCAAAAAGATTAACCTCAATGAAAAGTGAATAATATAATGAAAAAATAAAATGACTTTATTATATTTTTTAGACATCCACGAAAAATCGATGTTTTACTTTAAGAATATCTAAAATAATTTACATGATAAAAAATATTTATATCAAAATGTTTAGTAATGTTAAGATATATATCTAAATGTAAATTTCGTATTTCATGCAAAATTTCGTAACTTTATTAAAAGTTTCCGAATTGAAATATTTTTGTAGTTTAAAATTTTAAGTAAAAAATGTTCGGCAGAAAACTTTATTTTGATATATATCAAAATTTTACAGCAAAATAATGAAGATTTGAAAGTTTTAGAACAAAAGGGAGCCCACCAGCACTTATAAAGTAAAATGAAATACAAATAGGCCTTGTTTTCTTAAAATGCTAAGTTCTAATGCTTAGTTTAGTATTTCAAAATGTTTTTTAATGAATTCTGAAAATATTGCAGAAAAAAATCAAAAGGTGCAGACTGTCAATGGATAGTAAGAAATATCAAGTTTTAAACTTAATCAACTGTATTCGCCACAATTTATCAGATTCCTAATTAATGTCATCACAAACATAAAAAACTAAAAATTTAAATGCAATGCCAAAACTCTATATTTATTAATTATTAATAGTATCTGAAGCTCAAAATCATACATCCACAATGCCATAAGCATGTTTGAAATGTAAATAAATAACATTCTGATTAATATTAAATAAAATCCCGATAATTTTCTAACAATATTTTGTTTGAAACTTTCTTTTAGATAATAAACAGTTGAAACATTCTTTTATATAATAAGCACTCATATTTTTATAAAAGTATATTTATGATAAATAAATCGAAAACATGTTTCATTATAAAATTATTAATAAATATTTAATACAAGAAGCTTCAGAATTTCTTTAAAAAAGTTATGTGAAATGTTTTTAAAATTAAATAAACTTTATCTCCAACAAAAGACTACCTTGCAGTAGCTCCCTTTTTAATCCTTTCCTTAAGAAAAATAAAAGAATAATCCTAAATTATCTCCAAGCCTAAATTTTTTTTGTTTACATTCCCCCAGAACTGACATCTCAATTTACACCATCACCCCAAATCTCTAGACTGACTTCGAATAAATCCAGACAATGGAATTATTTTTCCTTCCCTAAAAAGGAGATTTTTATTATTTCTTCCGCCTCTCCTTCTATGATGAACTCTTAAACAATAAAAACACACCATTTCGATGTCTGTGGGGATTTTTTATAGACTCACTTAAAGCTGATTTTTGGTGGCAGAAAAAGCAAATCTTGTCGATCGTTAGGTCTAGTTACAGAGCCCATTTCCCCGATTTAAAAACAGAGAAATCAAATCAATAATAAACCAAATGGTTGAAGAAATACGATGCAAGAATATTTTAGGAAACTTTGATCTTATTAATGTTACTAGAGATAGAAAGATTTCCAGTTGAAGAATTTCATCAGCATGGATTTATTTTTCCTAATAAGTTTCAAACTCCGGATTGCAGTTAGTTAGAACACTTATGCCAAGCTCAATTTATTAGTTGCCTAAGCAATTATATCATTACAGTTTTCGCTACTTTCATAAAATAGCTCCAGGGAGTGACTGAGTCTTTTTGCTTATTGGCTTATTTTCAACCATTTATTTCAATGCATTAAGCATCCTGGTATTTAGAAATGGCATATTTCTTAAATGACGTATCAAATAAAATCGGAAATTCGATTCTTGATCGGATGCTTTCTTTGCCCAGTCAACTTTTAGAATTTTATTTTTCTTATCAATCTAATGGCTTTCAATCTTTGAAATTTTAAATTACTTTTTTATATTCCATTTACTTATTTCAGTTCAAAACAATGATACCATCATATTTAATACTTGTTTTTTAATTTTGAAATTT
Organism: Argiope trifasciata; assembly: GCA_026543055.1. Taxonomy (NCBI): domain Eukaryota; kingdom Metazoa; phylum Arthropoda; class Arachnida; order Araneae; family Araneidae; genus Argiope; species Argiope trifasciata. The sequence goes on along the minus strand of JAPMOQ010023777.1, from coordinate 326,929 downwards.
CATTTCACTAGTTTGTGACATGAAATTTCCTAGTACCTAGTGTTAGAAATCTGAATTAAAATGTGAGTAATTTTTAAGTTTTGGGACATCAATATGTGTAGTCACAGAAAATATTTTAGATAATTAAAAAATAAAGATGAAAATGTTGTATAAGAAGAGAACACTCCTAAATTCTACTTCATACTAAAAATGCGAATATTTTTGTTCATGATGTAAAATTCTAATACATAAATCAAAAGAATCATCTTTTCCTTTTATTTCGCAAACTTATAAATCATTTTTTATAATCAAAAAACTATTTATATCCTTTTTTTACGAATAAATCCATAAAGCTGAACCTCCAATAGAATTTGTGTATCAAATATTTTGAGTTTAAATAAGAGACATCAAGATATTTATTAAATCTCATTTTTACGTTACTGTGTTGGGGTATCATAAATTTTATTAAAAGTGTAAATTAATATATGATATTTAAATTTAAAACTCAGTTTAATACTTAGAAAAACCCTTAAGCTTTAATAGGGATTCTATGGTCAATTTACCTCGCTTTGAAAAGCAATATTAATCTATCAGCCCAAAATTTTTTAACATCTTCTTTTTTTAAATCCAGCGGGTGACCGAGCTCCGCTCGGAGAAAACAGGTATCGTAGCTAACTCGAAGATTTAAATTTTCAATTGTGATTTATCAAAACAATACATGCCATAAGAAAATTTGTGAAACCATTGGTGAAAAGATAACCGGTTAAACCTCGGCTTTTCATCGTCCACCAGCGATGTCATGTCTTGATGTTCCATTGGAAATCTCCATCTGCTCTGGTCTCTTCCATGTTTGCTGACCATGCACGGAGCGCTTGGGTTCATATCACCACACGGGTCATGGATCATCCATTTCGAGATCAGTTCCTTGAGTTCCGGATCATCTTCTGGAAACTTTATTAGTTCGCCATATTGGCTATAGATGGCCACACGGTACCGATTGAAAATTTAAGTAGCCATTATGGCGAACTAATAAAGTTTGAAAATATCCTATCTGTAACTCCGAACTGCTCGACTGTAGCGCTTCAAAACCGGCGCCAATTGATTCCTCGTGGCCAAAAACCCCAGACTCCCAAGTTAACCAGAGTTTATTAATTCTGGGGCGATTTTCGACTTGGCAACCATTCCTCGTATTATAGTATAAGATTTTGATTTAATACTAATTCCAGCTATCAGAAGTTTTTCTGATTAATGTAAATCTCTACCATTATTTCCAATCTTATTCCTATGAATTTTGTGGTAGAAAATCATTTTTACATTATCTTGCAGTTCCAAAAATTATCTTTCCAATGGCTACAATTTTTCTCTATATATTTTTCTTCTTAATCGATTTTTACTGAATATTTGAAACATATTTTTACCACAATATGCTTTGCTATTAAAATAAAATTCGAATGGTATCCACCGTTTATTATCAATTCATACTGGTTTTATCCAGCTGATGTTCAAAACATGGTGAATCGAACTTCGTTTTTTTCATCCTTAATTGGTATCAGTATAAGGCGTGCTTTTGTTCTGTGCATTTCTTGTGAATACTATTATTACTTATCTTTAGAATGAAGAGTTGATAGCAAACTTTTAATCCATGCATAATTTCTTAACTTTCCTCCTCTTTCCTGTGTTCTAATTGTGTATATACAGAAGATTAGAGAACGTATAGTGCAATAAACACAACAGTATAAAGCATCTGAAATAATATGTTTTATTTTTATCGAAATTTAAAATTTATAATATTCTACTGAGGTAGCCAATAACATGCAGCTGTATAAAAGTTGTGATTAAACTTTTAACCCTTTCAGGGGCACTATGCCAAAAATGATTTTTTTTTTCGAAACAATTATTTAAATCTGATTATATCCTATTACTGACATATAATTTACAGTTTAAAAAAATTAAGGTCCTTAGGGGGCTGGGGGGTAGGTGACATACTGGGTATGTCACCGCGCATCTAGAACATGTTTTGGAGCGAATTCACAAATATGCAACTCGTAATTAGAAGGTATTTTTATGAAATGAAAGCAGTTTTAAGGATTCATGACGCTTTTTAACATGAATGACGCAAAAAAATGAGCTTTTTGAATTCGAAAATAAAGTTTATCGGAATAAAATGAAGACAAATTACATCATATGAAAACATGCTTCCATCTTGAATTTTTTGTGTGGAAACAGAATACTTTCTAAGACTCGTGCTGCCGTCTATTGGCAAGATAAAGACTTAAAAAACGTTAGGAAATTTTATGTAGTTATTTCAACGCGATTTTCTAGTTTTAAAAAAATTGTAAAAAGGGGATATATGGAGTATGTCACCGCCCCTGAAAGGGTTAATTATTATTAATAGCGACCAAGGAACTGGAATTTCTTATATTAAGATGATGTTAAATTCTTTGCATACGTTCTTGCTTGTATGAATATTTGTGTTTGTGTTCTTAATTGTTAATAGTTCGTTTATCTAGAGTTATCAAAGTTAGAAAAAATAATATTTAGATAGTGAAAAACAGTTGATCACAAAAACATCTAACCTATATTTATAAAAAAAAACTCAATATGCGCGTATATGTGTTGACGCCTACAGGCCAGACCGTTGTATCTACAGCTACGAAATTTGGTCCATGTATGCCTTGCAGGTCGGGAATATGCACCTTAAAGTCAATTTTTGAATTTTTAATTAGAATTTGAATTAATTAAAAACTAAACGAAATTTCGACGTTTTTCGACAATAACCAAAAATATAATTACACAAAGTTGATTTTTACATCAAATTAAAGATAAACAAAATTAGCTTTCTAATGGTATCAGGGTTTTTACGGAATTTTTAAAGAAATATGTGAACGTTTATATTTATATAGCGAAATATTATCACTTAAATATATATATATGTATATATATATATTTAATTACACAGTCTCGAAAACTGACGGATTTGTGAATATTTGAAGATTACTATTCAATAAAAACGGGTAATTTTAAAGCACTTCTTCTGCGATTCCAAAGATGATATACCAATCAGTGTCCAGGATTTCTCAAGACTGATTGGCCTAAGAATGCAAATGTTGAAGGTTCCAAACGTTTCTTTTTAAAATTTATAAGTCAATCAAATTTGATAGCAGAAGTTAGAAACCATCATTTATTTATTTGCAAATTGAAGCGTCAAGAATATTTTGTAGAAATAAATAATATAAAAAGTGAGGCATATAAGGAAGTTGAATCTTAAATATTGAATATATATACCCTTCAAAGACTTTTTCATTTATTACATTTTGAAATAAAATTCTATGTTGCTTCAGAATAAAATATTCCTTTACTAGCGGAATATTTATGAAATAAAAACTTTTAATCGATTTTCTGTAAGTAGAAAACTAAATTTTTTAATTTCTAGAAAATAAAACCTTCTTAATATTTCAAAAGATTTAAGCTAATTGGCTTAAGGAATCAATATTTACTGTGTAATAAAACACCTCGATATAGCATTATTAATTGCTACTGAAATGTCAGTTAAACCCTAGCTGCTTTCCAAGGACGTAATCAATCACTCGCCCCGTGTTTTCCGAATATCGTGGAATGTTTAAAATGAAAAAGTTCCTTGTGATACAATTTTTCTGGTTCAGATTCAATCAACAGAAAGTCCCAAGTTTCACCTTTTCCTACATGAGGAGCAAAATCAATTTACATATTCGATTAAAATTTCTGGCCATCAATCAATTTTTTCGCCCTGTTATTCGCCACCTTTCACTAATGTGTTTCTGGAAATTTCTAGTATATCCTCGAAGGTAGGAAAAAAAACCCTTCGAAGCTAACACAGCTCCACTCAGAGGACTAATTCACTTACTTCCTGTTTTCTTAATTTACGGGAATTACTTTTTTTTTCTCCTTTCTGTTTTTAGCCATGATTTTTTATGGTAGATTAAATTGTTGACAGCGGAAAAAAACGTAGAAAAAAATCTAAAATAAGAAATAAAGGATGATTTCATAACAAATACATTTATCTTCACTTAAATATTAAATATTTCTTATTTTTATACACATTATTAAAATATATGTGATATTTTCAGTAGATCACACTGATTCGTTCAAGATAATAACGAAAACATTTATTTGCATTAGAATATGATATTAGAGTTCGTTTTAATACTATTTAACATCACATTTAGTAACTTGCCATTAAAGGGTAAGAAAATTTTTTTCTTACATAGATCTGCTACCTCCCCTCCGGGAGACACCACGAATAGAGGATGACAGACTTCCTGTATGATAATTGGACCTCGCCACCCTCCCGTCGAAGGTGGGACGTACTTCCTTCGTGTAGGGCTGTATCTTTATCGGTGATGGCCCTTAGTACTCAACCTTATTTTCCTCCAATTTTGTTGTTATCTCTGCTTTCCGTCGAGTCGAAATGATATGACTTAGATAGATCTGCATATATAATAATTTTACATGAGCTCATTTGTTAGTGTTTGTTGAATATCATAAGATTAATTTAATAATATTAACGGTGAAACTTTGCAAAAAATTGAAATTGAAAGAACATTACAGTTTGTAATCGATATATTCTACAAAATTGTATCCACATCATAATTTGATTTACTGGGCTCATTTATTACGAACAAACTAGAAATTTCATACTATTAAACTATTTTTGTAAAATATTATATACAGAAATCAAATGATGCAACACTTCGAATCTTATGATTTCTTTTATAACAATTAAAATTAATGCAAATAAAAATCATTGTGACTTTGCACATATGAATATATGCATTTA
>JAPMOQ010023777.1:281066-322124 GCA_026543055.1 Argiope trifasciata | reverse complement strand
CATGGAGGTCAGAGTAGGGGTGTTTTATTTCTGGCCACCTTGTATATATAGGCTGAAATCTGTTGCTAGTATCAGTTATGATGTAGCCAGTATCAATATTTTTTGTATTCAAAACTCATTATTAATTGTTTTCTAACTGTCAGATAAATTTGAAGATAGGTTTTTATATTGAATCGATAAATGAACGTCAATCATTAAATTGAGATTTTTCATGAAACTTACAGTTAATAAAACAAACTTAAAATCGATCAGAAGCATTCTTTATCCCTACTAAACCTTTCTCATATTGAAGATTTTTTTCTGTTTTTCACCCAAAAGTCTTCTGTTTTTTCTGCATATATTTGTACCGATATTGCTCTGAATTTTGGTTTCGATCTGAATAAATGAACAGGGTCAATTTGCAGCAAAAATAAAATTTAGCTACAAATATTATCAAGTATTATTAAGAAGAAATTTTGTTTTTCTTTTGGCATGCACTCAGAACCAATTGACAAGAAAATTCATTCCGGGTGCGAAAACTATGTAAAATTAAATTTAAAAATTAATATTTCAAACAACTGAAACCGGGGTTAGCCTGAACCTTTGTCGTCTGCACCCTAAATAAAATTAAAATCCTTATTAAAAATACCACCTATGTTTTATCTGCTTGACTATTCCTATCATGGGTAGAGTACTTTATAAGAAAAGCTACCAGCGTTGCTTGATTCTCGTCATCCGATTGACTCAGATACGGTAGAGATCAGCTACCTCCTTTCGAAGACGAAGACGGGATGTACTTGGAATGGGTTGTATCGTGATGTTTCTTATGACTCAAATTTAGTTTCCGCTAATGCTGTTACAGCAGTCTGGTCATTCAAATTTAATTCAAATTCATTCAATTAGGCTGAGATGGAGCCTTGTATTGTTACATGCTTTATCAAATTATCATCAAATTCGAAAGTAAAAAAAAACAAAGTCCATCGCTATATTAGCAATACTGCATCAATTCAAATTTTTTTTCACAGAAAGCTATAATAAAGCAAAGTGATAAGCTCAATCTCTGACTTTTTTTAGTAATTTTCCGCTATATATCACCAATAAGATCCAAACGCGAGTCAAGTCTCCATGTGAAACAGATGGCAAAATAAATGTATTCAAATTCAAGAAGACATGAACAAATTCATCATATAAAAACGCGTGAAATTTGACATATTTTTGCATTTTTTGCCGATTTTTCACTTTTTTCGGTTAAAGATTATTTGGTGACTTTTTTCGTTGCGCCCGTATTAAGGAAAAGTATTTTTTAATGGAATGAGAGGAATTTACAGCTTATATATTTTATATTTTTAAGCTATTTTCGGAAATTTATATAAATGTAACTGTTCATTTTGGATATTTGAAAACTATTTTAAATCTTCTCATATTTTATGTATTCTTCAAGTTGAGTAATTGTGAAAAGAGCTCATATTAAATTGCTTGAAAACTACTAAATAAGTAAATAACGGCATGGTTTGTTACAAATATTGGCAAAAAGACTTAGAGTTGTCAACATTTTTTATTTCTTAAATATTTTAGTAGTAAAAAAGGAAGGAAATGTTCAAAGTTATAAGTAATAAAATTTAGTACAATGGAATTCTTTCTAGATCATACTAGTCCTAAATATTTAGACAGCAAAATTCTTGTTAAACTTCCATTTCACATCACATTATATACTTTTTTCCTTTCCATTCACATTTGTTCCAAACTGATCAAGAGTTATCTGCGTTCTTTGAATGAGACTATGACTTGACATAGTAGTACTACCAAAAGTAATTCAGTATAAAATAAAACTTCCGATAAGATTCTTCAAAAATTGGGATAAACGAAAATATTTCTCTTACTGAAACCAAAATATATACTAGAAAGCCCCCTAAAGAAAACTGGAGAATAAAAATGATTGCATCTCACTATCTGGTAATTTAACTTGCCACAACACCAACATAATATGATTCTATATTAGAATGAAATCATTGGTAGATCTTGTAAAATGAATATTGCCCTTATTGTCTTGCATTTTCTCTTGTCTTAATAGCAACACAATTAAAAATTAATTCAATTCTTAATTGCGTTCTTTAATTAGTTCCTTCTTTTATATTGTCAAAGACACTTCCATATTTCTTAATTAATTTAATTATTTACTACTTTCCTTCCTTATATTTATAAGCAATTGTAGAGGTTATAAACATTCGAGTTTAAGCGCCATTTATACATCGTTTTTTATATTTAATTATATGCTACACCTTTAAATACTGTATTTTAATAATTTTAAAAGAAAGAAAATATCCAATCTAAAGAAAATTTCCACTTGGCAATCGTTTTGGTGGCATTAATTTAATAGCATTTTATCCCTTTGTTGTATTTGCACATTTTTTAATTCAACAATTATCTGAACAAAGCATGATTAAATTTGAATATGATCTTAGTAAGCCTAATGATAAAACATTCCTTGATTTAACACTTCCGTGAAATAATTTCATTGAAAAGTCCGAAACAAAGATTTTATTTTGCATACTTTCAAAAAAAGTAGAAGAATAAAGGAAAAGAAATTTAATATCATTCTCTGCAAATTTCAAATATCCACGAAATAAAATGACATCCAGACACGAGGAAAACAAAAAGATGGAATCCTGTGTTTAAAAATAACTTCATCGCAAGAATGTACTTACGAGAAAAACTTTGCTTCCCAATGCCAGGATTAGATTTTCTTTTAATTTCCGATCACTTCTGCTGAACAAGATCGAAAAGAAGAAGTGCCCTGCTTCTTTCACATCCCATTGTCACAGGAAATCGATTACTGCATTTTTGACAATGCCTGACAACTCTGGCAGTCCCAGCTACTCATAGTTTTCCCTTTTTCTCCAATAACAACTGAGCGGCTTCTTTCAGTTCTTAAAATTTTGAAGAACCAACTTGCTTTTGTTACTTATTAGGAGTACTTGTTATTCAACACTGGAGACGAAGTTGAGGAATAGCGACCGAGTTTTCTATTTTTGGCATTGAATAGTAATATGGTACGCTAATATAATACGTTATATGAAATATAATCATCGATTAATAAACCATCTAACAATATTAAAGTTTAAGAAAAGGCAAATTTAGGGTATATTTCTTATAATTCAAATGAAAAGAAATTCATAGACAATATAGGATATAATGTTTGAAAAGTTAAGTCGTCCTTATCATAACGATAATAATAAGCAATTATTAAAGTAATCTTGTAAGTTGAGTTAGTTTTTACTTAAGTAAAAAATTCATTTTACTTATATAAAAAATTCCCATTTTGAAAATGGTAATATTTCTACAGAACATTTTGGTAATTTACTGTCTGCAGTAACAGCCAATAAAAATGCTTCGTTCGCCAATAAAAAACCAAGGGAATATTATTTTTTATATAAATTCACTATGAGTTTACTTAATTATAAATCTAAACATATACAGTTTTAATTATGATGTTTTTTGATCTATTTACAAGAGGAACCAGTGATTATATTATCGTTTTTACTTTCTCGTAAATGAAGCATAGAAAAAGGTATTATAATCGTCAAAAAACTCGGAAACTAGATTTATATTAAGCTTTACGATTTAAAATGGATTCGAGAAATTCCTACTGTCAATGACAAAGATAACTCAAAAACGCTTAGATCTAGAACAGGTGAAATTTGTTATAATTTTTTTTAACTAAATTTGTAGATTCTTATTAAATTCTCAATAAAATGGGTCCAAAGAAAGCATATCTGTCCTTATGTTCCAATGTATATGGGTCAGCATGACGAAATATATATTACAAATGTATTACAAAATGAACTGAGACGGATAGATGAAATTCAGTACACAGATATAACTACTTTAGTACAGACACCTATAAATTTTGAACGAAATTGAATGAGATATTTACCGACTGTAAGTGTGTAATTTAAGAAACATGCGAACGCTATAACACAAAAACAGAGTGATTGAAATGTATCAAATTCGGTGCTTAGTTTTGTGCTGTTAAGTATGTGAGAGTGTTATGTCAAATTTTTGTTTCACTCAGCCAGAAAAAACGTGTCTGAAATCCTAATTCAATTTCCAGATATTTTAGGTATTATTTCTTAGATGATTATATAAATTAAAACATCCGCATCAATACTCTGTTATTTTTAATTTGTAATGGCAAAAGAAATTGAAAATTAATAAACATTTATTTAAGTATCTGTCTAATTGATATAATTTCCTTCTTCAGAAAAAAACTCCACTTAAAGTGTTGAGAATTTTCAGCTTGAGATATTTACGAAATAAAGGAAATGAATAAAGCTTCAATAATGAAGTACGCAGACTAATATAATTAGGAGTTTCCTTGGTTTCTTCTAATGCCATTTTTTTGAGATAAAGAGTCGTTACAGTTTTCTTAAATAGTTGTAATAAACTTCTGCTCCAAAAAGCAAAAAAAAAAATATTAACATGAGCTCTAATAGCCGAATTAATTTTGTAAAATCCTTTAGGAAAAATTTTAAAAACTCTTAAGGTATTTGCAGATACTTCAGGATACAGAACGGGAAATTTCTTTCAAACAGCAAGTCAAAAATTTGTATTTATACTCGTATGAAATTGATTCAGGATGAAATGCTTTATTTTCCTTTAAAAAGTGAGTTAATGGAATGCAATTAACTAATGATTAGAAAATAAATTGATTCAGAATTTTTTTTTCCAAAAATATCTAAGTAGAATTCTTAAAGTACTTATTTAAGTTAACCAGCAGGTGACCGAGCTCTGCTCGGAGAAAACAGGTATCGAAGCTAACTCGAAGATTTAAATTTTCAATTGTGATTTATCAAAACAATACATGCCATAAGAAAATTTGTGAAACCATTGGTGAAAAGATAACCGGTTAGTGCAACATTGTAAACTATTCTAAACAAAGTTAGAGTTTGGAAAGGGAACTATTCTATACAAATGTAAAGTAAAGGTAAAGATTGAAGTGGGTTGAAGTTCAATATTTTTGACAAATTTATTTAGAAAAACCAAACATATATACATACATAAGAAACATATTATAAACCTATAACAGCATAAACATAAAACTTTATTAGTTCGCCATATTGGCTATAGATGGCAGCACGTTACCACTTGAAAATTTAAGCAGCCATTATGGCGAACTAATAAAGTTTGAAAATATCCTATCTGTAACTCCTAACTGCTCGACTGTAGCGCTTCAAAACCGGCGCCAATCGATTCCTCGGGGCCAAAAACCCCAGACCCCCAAGTTTACCGGAGTTTATTAATTCGGGAGCGATTTCCGACTTGGCAAACATTCCTCGTATTATAGTGTTAGATAAATAAGAATGAAGCAATACTATTGTCTGGGGTGGAGGTAACGTGTCTTCCCCTTGTTTGGGGTGCCCTAAGACGAGTCCTAGTTCGGGAATGATTGTTCTTTACCCTGTATTTTGTGTGTGAAAGAGCCCCCTGTAAAACAGGATTGTGCAAGTGGATGTGTCAGTTTCATCTTCATATGGTTTAGAAGTCACACTTTCAAAGACAAAATCATACTTGTAAAGGGGTCTTTACCCTCTGAAGCCACTGCATCTCCTTTCTGTGATAACGTGATCATGACATCATCAATACTATTGCCTTTTTCATCATTTTATGAAATAAAATATTAACTAATGAATAAATTGAAACCATTATTATTCTGTTACTAATTCGATGAACTTACCTTTTTGCAGGATAAAGAAATATTTAAAAATGTAACGATGGATATGATAACATAAATATTACTTGCTGTAAATAAATATTTTTGATTGAATTCCAGCATAAATAAACCACATAAGTAATAAAGATAATTTTTTGTTCTTGATATCAATTTTATTCATAGTGTTTTATGAAGAAATGAATGAAGATTGAAGAAATTTTATTTAAAATTTGTATCTGAACTTTAAAGAGTTGTATTCAAAACAAAACGATGCCTATTTTCAGCACTTTAATAATGTCAAGTTGAAAGTCACTGGAGACTAAATGCCGATTAATTTCAGATCTAGTCTAAATTAAACTGTTAACTTTGCTAAATTAAATGGCGGTCAGCGAAATAGCAATTTTCGTTACCATGGTTACTAATTGCTACGACTTCAGTTACATTTAAACTATGTTTACACTTTCTATTCCACGCACTTATTTGTGGATTACAGTAACATCTCATCTTTAAGTATTTACATTTGTTGGACCCTCATTATTATTTTCAAAATTCCTTTGACACAATCCATCATTAAATTCTCAGTTAAAGTAGCGGAAGTCATTAAACGCTGATTACGAATGTCATTATTAAGAGAAACTTCAATTAAAGATAATAATGCTAAAACATTAACTTCATTTTTATTCGATGGCTGATAATATATATATTTTTTTATGTCAGGTTTCATACTCTTCCAAACTTCGATAGAGGAATCGCTTTATTGAAGCTAATACCATAAGAATTGGAATTAAACTTTGTAATTTTTTTCAAAATTGGGAAGCTTTCTGAAGCAAGCAATTTGTTTTATTATTTTTTGCTACTTTAATCTCTAATCTATCTCTTAATTGAATTTGGGATCAAATATTTCTTACAAAAAATATACTTTAAACGTTATTGGAATATAAGTGCAGTTATTTAAGAAGAAATACAAAAATATGCTAAGTCCGGAAACGTCTAAATAATTTTGGACATGAAGTTTATATACCCCATAAAAAGCACTTTGAATGAGAGAGCCACGCACACACACATAAAAAAAAAACATTGACGTGAAAGTGAACAAATACATAAATGTAACAAAACTTTTTGATATAAAGACCTGACCTCTTCATATGCAGATATCACCAAAAATTTCATCCTGTACGACAACAAGCTTAAAAAAATGTCTATCTACAAATTATGTTTCGTCATCTAAGGTCACTTCTTCTTATGAACAGCTGACCACTCCGCAACCACTTAACGAAGCAGTATTGACTGGATTTGTTTGTGACAAACTACATCAAAGTTTACTTCTTGTGTACAGCCAACCACCCCGCCACCACTGAACGCATCAATATCGACAACATCAAAGGTTACTGTAGGGATTTTCTAATAATACAAAGATGTTGGTCAGTGATCATTTTCTGAAAGACACTTGATATGTCACAAACAGAAAAGCAGAGTATTATTATATATACAGAGTGCTATGTTACATTGTTCAAAAAGTATATGCAGGGTTAAGTTTCATTCATTTCATGTGAAATTTTGATAAAGATATTACTTATTTATAAACGTTATATGTGGATTAATTGTAATATATTTTTTTCCAGTAATAAGATTTCTCAAAAAAGGGAATGATATTAATATAAATTGACACTTTTATCTATAAATATAAAGAGAAAAATTAAGTGAACAAACTTGCGGTGCGATAGATAATTTTTGTATTTTCCGATATTTGAAACATAAAATGAAATCATATTTTATTACAATTATGACAAAAATAAAAATTTAACAAAATCATAAAACTGTAAATAAAATCATTTTTATTCTCGAAGTGTTAAGTATAAGTAATTAAAAGAATAATAATAATAAATATAAATAATTAAAGTTAATTTAAATGATTAAAGGAATATGCAACTTCCTTTAATCACTTACAGAAATAAAAAAATTAAATGCACGAAATCCAGTCTTGAGTTTCACAATAAAGTTACGGTAAATGAAATATGTTAGTAATACTAGCAAAATGTTTTAAATACTTACAGAAATTGGATCGATTTTTTGCATTAAAAATAATCGTATCTTAATGGTACATTTGTCTCCAACATACTTTTCATAAAGTATTTTAATAAATGCTGTATGGAAATTTGGCTATCTACGGATTATTCCATGAAAGGTAATAAAATACATAAAAACATACAAACTATATGTTTCTTAAACGCTTCCATCAAATAAAAATTAAGATTTCTACTAATCAAAATTTTAATAATCTATCCGAAAATGCTTGAAAATTTATAAATTTTCCAAATCAATTCTTCATTAAAAGAACCATTAATTTTAAATAAATGAATTCAAACATTTCTGTAGTTGTTCCTTAATTAATTGAAGTCTACTTCTGACTTTAAAATGAAAAATGTTTCGTGTTGTGTGCAGTATTTTACGTTACAGCTCTACAATTCTAACTTTAATATACTGTATTTTGTATTTCAAATACATGTCAGTAAAGGCAACACTCCCTCATAGGTTTGGATACAACAAAATAATCCACTTGGATCTGTAAGCGTTGTCTTTAAATAAATGACAAAACTTTTGAGATTAAATTGCAATTCAAATGTTTCTAAACCGTTTCTTTTAATAAGAGCCGCCGTCCTAGTCCATATGTTCCCTGGATCATACATTACTTCTTAAACTCTTAGGGTTTGCCTCGCTTCAAATAAAAGTCATATGAATCTTTCTAAATTCGAAGTTGAATGAAAAGTTCGTTTCAAAACTTTTGTTAAATTAAAGCAGGTTTGCTCTTGAGTTGCTAAGATTAAATGTTGAAAGTTTAGCATTTTAAAGACAGGTAAAACATTAGATTTGAAATAAATAACTGATTTTTGCAAACACTTTGTTGAATATGCACATTTTAATAAATAAGGATCACATATGTTGTTATTTTTAATTTTATTCTAATAACATAGATAAAATTAATATTAGATAAATTTGGGTATAAATTACATTAGATAAAATTTGGTGCACAGGTTAAAATATAATATAGAAATTCGATAAAATTTGAAATTAAATACATCGTAAGATATATGATCTGTCTTATGTACATTCACGCTCATGTAAATGTGATACGTCAAAACCATGAAGATATAAATAAATGAAATTTGGTATGTGATTTTGTGATTATATGTCTAGGATTCAATCAAAATTTATTTTTAATAGGTGAGAAAACAGACTCTAATATACATATTAGATTTGCTGTTAATTCTATATTAATTTCGACCAAGTGTTTAATCTACAAAAATAATGACCAAATATTGCTCTTTAGTAAGCTTCATTGTAAGCTTATCATTCTACAGCTGCATGTAGTTGATAATATGCATTGATCAGAGAAATTGCGGTAAAGTTTTGGAAAGACCAATAACCTTGTTTTTTGGCTTCTAAGTCGTGCACTGTAATAATTTAATGTTAAAATTTAAAGAATTTAAAAATCAAATAGAAATGACAAATTAGCATATATAGCTTATAAATTATCAGAATTCATTGGAAAATAAATATCTACTATTCTATAAATCCTGTCGATATTGCAACGTTCAGTGGTGGAGGGGTGATCGGCTGTATGCAAGAAAAAAAGGATCTACTATTCCTTTAATCATTCTTGTTCCCATCATCAATTTTCAATACCCTTAGTTCGAATATTTGAAAAAAAAATCAGAACATGAGCGTGTATCAAAGATGATACACGAGCAGTGCTACAGCAGAACTCGATTAATTCGGAAATTAGGCATCTGGATTTGAACACTGCTTGACAATTGTTAAGGAACAAGTGTTTTTTGCAAAATTGCGTCTCATACAGCTATCCAAAAAAAGTAAACTCAAGTTGGTAGGGCGTGCCAGACCAGAACACGCTATCTGTATAAAAGACATTGCATACAAATTGACTCAAATTAATACAGGATATTATTAAAAAAAATTCTGTTAAATTCTGTTTGATTTTGCAATAATTAAGACCAAAATATCAGCAGCATATCTTTGAGTGTCTGCGATTGTGGATAAGCATTTGTATGATTCAAAACAGGTCAAAGTGTCACCATTGCAGCTTTTGTAATGGGTTTATCTTATAGTGTCATCTTGCGTTTAAAAAAGGTCGCTGAAGGTGGAAATGCTTTGAAAAAGCATGCCAAGGCACGTGGAGGGAACACCACACCTTTAGATTGCCTCTATGTATCTATGTCACAAAGGAATATACATTTAATTCCTGGCAAGAAAGCTGCAAACCTTCAAATAGCTACCGACACTCATGTTTCTGCAATAACCATCTCATGACGATTAAATCGTATTTGCACAGAAACCTGTTCGTTGCATCCCACTTCAACCATGCCATCATCGTAAGAGATTACGATGGTGTAAGGAGCATGTTGGTTGGGATATCCAAAATCGGTCTAGAGTGTTGTTCTCAAACGAATCTCGTTTCAGTGTGACAGAGCGTGGAACACGTTATGCACAACAGTTTGTAGATGAACGTGATCTATACTGTCCAGGCATGGTGATGTGGGCAGGCTTTACGCACAATTGCAAAACAACGCTACATATCTTTGAGCGAGGAAGCGTTTCCTTACAATGGTATTACAGATGGGTTATTCTAGATCAGTGATTCCCAAAGTGGTCTATATCGACCCCTAGGGGTCTATGACAACCTGCAAGGGGTCTACGTCAGCGAAAAAAAAATTGGGGGTCCATGAAATGAAAATGAGGATCCACGATAGTAAATCTCAACACATACACTGATAGTACCTATTTACTCACATCATACTATGTTATAATATCAAAACATTTACATTATTCATAAAAGTACCTATGAAGTAAAAAAAAATTTATATATGTTTATAAAATTGTGTAAGCTGTAAGCTTATTAAGGTAAAGCATCAGGCTCATCCTTCTCATTAAAAATATTGACTTTTTGCTTATGTTAGTTTATTTTATGTTTATTCCATGTTACATAGATTTTACATAACATATACGAAATTTTATTTTGAGTGGTATAAATTTAAATTCAATTAATAAATGTATAAATTAACATGTGTTTTTACTTTAAGTTTTTAACAGTAAACTTCACTACAGTTAGAAATTTACAGGAAATCAATATCAGGTAAGTAGGGGGTCTATTCAATACGGAAAAACATGGCAAGGGGTCTACGACACAAAAAAGTTTGGGAAACTCTGTTCTAGATTATGTTTGTCCTTTTAAGGGTGCTGTAGGTCCAGAATTTTTGTTCATGAACGATAATATGCGGCAACACAGAAGCGTTGTGGTATCGGACACACAACAAAGTGAAAATATTGTCCTCATGCAATGATCTTGTTACTCTTGTGATATAAATCCCATTGAACATGTCTGGGATGCTATTGGCAGACGTGTTTCTCAAAGAAGCATACGTCCCCGAACAGATCAAGAGCTCGAAATTCCCTGGAGAGAATACTGAGACAATATCCCCAAAACCCTCCTCGATAGTTTTGTGGAGAGCATGGAGAATAGATGCAAAATGTGCATTAGTACCCATGGTTATCACACAAGTTAGTAAGGTTATCATATCGACATCATTCTGACCTAACGATCAATTTTTCTGTTTGTTTCAAAAATTTGAAAATAATCTAAGGAGCCATTTTTTAAGTTTTTAATTCTTCGATGTATCGATATCTGAACCATTTTACACTATAATAAATGCACCTGCTAACTACTAAATATGTGCTAATTTTCTTCAATTATTGTCTATCCCAACTTATTCCGAAAAACGTAACTACTCCTTAGCAATTGTCAAGCAGTACCCATGTAACTGCGGTAACAACTTGTAAATGAGAAGGATGATACGTGATAGAAATGGGAAGGATTCTTATCGTAAATTAAATATTACTTATAAGATGGGATAAAAAATGTTGCTGAAATATCTTTTCCTCTCCATGTAATTTGAAAGTAACATGATGAAAATATTTTTGAACTTACATTAAATAGAAGCATTATAATTTTTATTGCCTTTTATTTAACTTTTCAAATAATAAATTCATATTTTACTGCATTCATTTAATCGATTAATTAGCTTTATTATTTATAAAAGGATAAGATTTGATAAGGAATTTAAAGCAAATTTCTACAATAAAACACCACAATTAGTATAATATTTGATGATGATGATGTAGTGTTCGCGTTATCACGGAAATGAGGATGCTGTAGTTTCGAAGGGTAACCCTGAGCACCCGACAGCAAAAGTCTGACTTCTAGTTCATATGAAGATGATGCTCAAACATTCACTTCCACAATTTTTTACATGAAGGGAGGAGCTCTATCACACACCTAAAAATATAAATTCGAAAGAAATATGCAAATGAAATCAAACAGTTATATTTATAATAACAAAATAAAAAGTTTAACACACATATATATATATATATATGTGTGTGTATGTGTGTGTGTGTAAGTGTGTGTGTGCGTGCGTGCGTGCGTGCGTGTGTTCGATAAAAATATTAGCTTATTCATTCAAAAGATTAATATCAGTACCGATCTTTAGTGCTTTTTCTTAGCTTATTATTTTTGATAATATACTAAATTGCTACTTCTCATTGACAATGTGATTCAAACATAATTAATATTTGAAATTTGCTTTTAAACACATTTTAAATTTCTCCTTTCGAATTCGGACATGCCGATCTTAATCTTGCTGACTTTTGACGGCTACTCTGTTCACTTGTAGACAATCTCTTTGTCGTCTCCGAAATTTTAAGCAAACTAAATTAATTTTCCATTTAAGCGAAATTAGCCGAGTTCATGTAAGACCAAAATATCTTAATTAGAAGGGGGTAGAATACGAACTTCAGAGACTTTCAAAAGCAATCTCGTGTGACTAACAAGGCTTTCGAAATGACATTGATTAGGGAGCATGTTCTGTTCTTCTCGCCACCACCTTGTCTTAATTAGGATCTCCAGTTGTTAAATTTCACGGTTTCTCCACCCTCAGCATCGAGAACGATTATCATGCAAATTGAGACTGGAAAGTAATTTTCCACCTTTTGAGACGATCAACCGAACGTGAGCATAGGACCGGATTCCAAATGATGATATAAATGGAGCAGTCATTTATTAACTTTTCGCTTGCAACCTCAATGTCGGAATGCTTTATATTCGATTCATTTGTCTCGGATTTGTTAAGGAGAAAACGCATTATTTCATCAGAGATGTCTCTTAAACTTATTCTACCGAAATTCGTTCAACTCATTAACACTGTCATTAACATTAGCATTGTTAACATAATTAGAAATGGATGTGGTGACTTTCTTGGAAAAATCGATTCAAGTTTCAGTATTCTACTATGAGCAAAATGCTGCTAAGAAATTTCTACGGAATCTGTTCCATAATAGTTTCACTATCATTTTAAGAACCACTATGTAGTTTAAGTATGATAATACTTAATACTGGTATAGTATTTGTAAATTACAACATGCATCATGCATGATGCAAAAAAGAAATTTCCAGTTAAAATTTTCCATTATAGTTAAATTATTCCTTCTAAAACCTATACTGTAATTTAAGAATTATTGTACTTAAGACTGGAATTACGTTATGAGGGTGCATGATGTTGAAGAGAAATTTGCACTTAAAATTTTCTATCATAATTAAAAATTCTTTCTAATAGCCATGCTGTAATTTAAGAATAATTGTGCTAAAGTCTGATATTAAGCTACACTACAAACATTCATTCGAAAAATAGTGCTACAATTTAAATAAGATAATATCTAATACTATAATACGAGGAAGGGTTGTCAAGTCGAAAATCGCCCCAGAATTAATAAACTCCGGTAAATTTGGGGGTCTGGGGTTTTTGGCCACGAGGAATCAATTGGCGCCGGTTTTGAAGCGCTGCGGTCGAGCAGTTCGGAGTTACAGATAGGATATTTTCAAACTTTATTAGTTCGCCATAATGGCTACTTAAATTTTCAAGCGGTAACGTGCTGCCATCTATAGCCAATATGGCGAACTAATAAAGTTTTATGTTTATGCTGTTATAGGTTTATAATATGTTTCTTATGTATGTATATATGTTTGGTTTTTCTAAATAAATTTGTCAAAAATATTGAACTTCAACACACTTCAATCTTTATCTTTACTTTACCTTTGTATAGAATAGTTCCCTTTCCAAACTCTAACTTTGTTTAGAATAGTTTACAACGGTGCACTTTAAACAGTTATCTTTTCACCAATGGTTTCACAAATTTTCTTATGGCATTTATTGTTTTGATAAATCACAATTGAAAATTTAAATCTTCGAGTTAGCTTCGACACCTGTTTTCTCCGAGCGATGCTCGGTCACCCGCTGGTTTAAGTCTGGTATAATATCCGTAAATAATTCCATTTAACATACGGTAATTTTCCTATTATGGCTAAATAATTCAGTCTAAGAACCGTGCTTTAATTTAAGTACAATACTTACGGATGGCGTTAAGCTATGCGATAAGCATGTTGCTGAGAAAAAAATTAACGAGAAACTTTTCCATAACTGCTAAATAAACCATTCAAAGAATAATTCTTTAATTTAAATATGTTGATATTTAAAAGGGACTCAGTGTTTATAAATTACAATCTGAGGCATGCATAATGGTGAAAAAAAATTTCAATGGAAGCTTTTATTTGGAACAATCATTTTAAGAATCATTAATTTAATTATAATGATATTGTAGGCTGGTATAATATCCACAATTTATACCAGTCAACATTAATGATTCTGAAAAGAAATTTCTATGGGAATTTACCCATTATAACTAATTATTAATTCCAAAAACCAGTCTGTAATTTATTTTCGATAATACACTTAAGGCTGACATTACTTTATGTGTCATGCATGATGCTAAAAAGAAATTTTCACTGAAACTTTTCCATTAAAGTTAACTAACATATCCGAAGAATAATGCTATAATTTAAATATGATATTTAAAGCTGAAACAGTGCTCATACGCAATGTATGATGTTGAAAAGGAATTTCAATGAAAACTTTTGCTTTGTAGTTGTATATTCAACCGCAGAATCATGCTGTAGATAAAATATGGTAATACTTTATGTTGGCATAGTATGTGTGAATTAATTTTTCAAAATGTTTCACAGAGCAATATGTTGAGCCTAGAACCTACCAAAGATGTTATTACAAGAATTTTTTTTTAATTTTAATTAGTTTTTGACTAAAATATAAATAGAATATCTCACTTTGTATCAACAACTTCGGTACCTGCCATCATGCAAATAAATTTTTAAATGATCTTAAAATTAAAAACAATTTACTTTTCAATGCTTTGCACTTTTATCTTCATAAAATTTTTTAAAACATTTTAGTACACGAAAACTTTAATTTTAAGAAAATAATTTTCATTGTTTTAATACACACTCGTTACACAATATTAAATATTTTTTTAGTGCACTTTACTATTTTAATAATTCCTATGAAATATTTTTAAAGGATCTTAACACAGGCGAACCAATTATAAGATATCAACGCTTTGTCATGCTTCTAATTAAAAGTTCAAACATCTTTTTTTGCATTTTTATGACATTTCTTTTAATTTATAAAATCCATTAATTTTTTCCAATTGTTGAAAAAAAATAAAGTGTTTAAGGTCTCGTCTCCATGTCACCAGATTGATTATTTTTATCTATGATACAGATAAGGTTTATGCATTTTTAGAACAATTTAATAAAATAAAGGAAAACTTTTGAAATGGAAATTTCTTTTACCAGATTATTATATAAGATGAAAAACATCATCTGGTATTTTTATCTGTATACTTTTTTTCAAATGCCTTATACGAGTATATATAAGTTTAGTATTGAAATATATGTTTTTGGACTTTTCATACAGCAACATTTCTGTTCCCTAATTTAGAATTATTAAGAACATCATGGTATTGAAATTTTTAAATGCGGAATGAGCAACAATATTAATTTAAATGCAAGAAAAACAATTTAGAGTTTTGTATGAAAAGAAGCCTCCAAACAAATGTCCTCGTACTGGTTCGAATACTTCTAATGTGAAATAACTGGTGACAAGTAAATCTGCAGGTTCAAAAATCAATTGTAAAATCTCTAATAAATCTGAAGCAAAAATAAATTAATAAAAATGATTTGCCATTCATAAAGCCAAATAAAATGTGTTTATTAGATTTTACTAAAGCAAATGGCCAAATGCTGAATAGTTAGTTAGAGCCTTATATTAAAGCTATTTAATTGATGACAAATGGAAATATATAGAGATGTTTGATGAAAAAGGATATTACTTAAATTATTACAAAAAGATCAGTTTTACAATTGAAGACCAGGAGAAAAAAATTGAAATTCATGTTCAGTGTGAAGAATTGTCTAATATAAGGTTTATTAGTTTTCCACAATGGGAATTAAAATAAGAAAATTGATGGACATTCTAAAATCAACTCGAAGTACTTTCAAGAGAAAATTTTAGGACCGAATTTTATGGAATTATTCCATTTTCTTTTTATTCCAATGACTTTTAAAGAATAAAACTCCATTAAGATACAGTTATAAATCGTATAATTCGAACAATACCACTGCATTTCTAGAAAAAAATTGACTTGTGTAGGCATTGCTCTTACACATTTTCAACATATTCTCTGTTTCTTGAAGTTCCATCTATGGACTACTTTTGATTTGGTTTGTTGAAAAGAATTTCGTCTAAGCATAACACTCCCCGATTGATTTACTCTAGGATTGATTTATCTAAAATCAATGCTTCCTGAAAATCTATGAAGATCTCTTCAATCATGAAAATCAAGTTGCCGATTCACACTGAAAAAAAAAAAAAAAAAAAAAAAAAAAAAAACTGAAGAAATACTTTAAAATATCTTTACATTTTAAACTTAAAGTAAAGGACTCTGAGCAATATACTAATTTCTTAACATTATTTGCACTTCAAAAGATAAAAAATGGATAATAATATGTTGTAATGTAAAATGTAGAATATATACATAATAACAGATGGCCATGATAAGCATATGCTGATAAGTTTTAAAAACAAATAAAAAGTGCAATGATACATTGAATATTGATTTACACAGATTATTTTTTTTAAAATTTAAACCATTTTTGCCGGCTATTAATTGTTATGCTTCTTCCGAAATGGTGATTACAGTATAGGTTTTAAAAAACTATTATATTCTTTATATTTTCTAAAAATACGTTTTTGAAATTTTTTTAAATCTTTATCACGCTAAAAAAACAAATCTACTTCGTTATGTGAAATACAGAATGCGTGAAAATATACAGTACGGAAATAAAAAGAAGGATTTTATTTTCCTTCCTCTGTGAGTTTATTTTTCCCCAGGCGAAAATAACGTGCATACATACACACATACTGTTAGCGGGATGATATAGTACGGTATGTGTAATGTAAGTTTTAAAAGTGCGCAACGTCTCTTTGTAGACATTGTTCATTTTATTCAAGCAAGTTCTTCTACTCAACCATATCTTGAAACAAAGATTGCTGCTATCTAATGCAAAAAGAGATGATTTTCTTACGTAATTCAGGCACAGTTCTTTGTGGATCTTCACAATTGAATATATTCTCCCAAGTAGGCATCTCCTACAATTGACATAATACACTACCAGAATGGCGAAAACTCTAACAACAGACAGCATAACTAAGTTATATTGTGGCGTCTTATTAAACTTCTCTTGTTATTGTTCCGCACTTCTTTTAACCTTCTGGCTGAACATTCCGCGATATCCACGGGTAATTCAAATGTAGCAAAATCTGCTCATCCCGCGATTTCCCCGACCATGTATTTTTCTTCCTTTATTGAGGATCGCATCCCGTTTTTCTCCGTTTAACCACTGAAATTAATTTTGTACAGTATTAGACGTTTGGTTTAAGTTTTTGCCAACAGATGGCGTTGTTACCGCAATTTAATTGTCCACTGAATTGCTGCATTGAA
This sequence comes from Argiope trifasciata, assembly GCA_026543055.1. Taxonomy (NCBI): domain Eukaryota; kingdom Metazoa; phylum Arthropoda; class Arachnida; order Araneae; family Araneidae; genus Argiope; species Argiope trifasciata. The sequence continues at coordinate 304,453 of JAPMOQ010023777.1, read as the reverse complement.
GGAAAGTGCAACACCACCTGCCTAATACCACCGTTGAAACTTCATTTTTTCCGCTTTTTTTCTTAGAGAAATAGCTGCTAAAATACGTTCAGAGATTGACAGAGAGTATATTCCTGAGGATTTATCAGACTCTGAAAGTTATTTTCGTTTTAATAGCGATAGTAATAGTGATATAGATTTTCGGATTGTTCCTCAAATAAAGATTATTTTGATCATCATTCAAAAATACGCAAAGCATTAGGCAATGATGCAAAATTTATATGAAGAATATTTATACATTTTACCTTTATATATTATGCTTTAGTTTTATACATTTTACCTTTTTATATTATGCAAAAAAGGGAATTAATTGCAATTCATGTATATATATCATTACTCTCGATCCGCCATCACGACCACTTCCGTATAAGCAAAAATAATGATCCGTTACAAATGATTTTTCTTCCGTCTAGAGATTTTTTTCAACAACAATCGCACAACACCTCTACCTTTTCATCATTGAGAACGAGTGTAGCTGAAGCAATGCCTTTCGACAGATGCAACCACGTGTTCTAGATGCACGAGTTACAGTGCCGCATTTTTGGCTCATACTGTACATAGTTTTATAGAACAGATGATTTAAGTACGCAAAGTCAATAGTTTTTGGCAAAAATTGTGTATTTCTATTTAAAACCTTTTAAAATTAAGAGTGCTACGCAATATAATTTTACATTTGAAACTCATACATTTTATTTTTTTTATTCCCTAATAATGGTGAGTAAGGAAAGTACAAAGAATTTCATACATGATCGAAAATGGTGACCTTCAAAACAACTAGGCTTGTATCCTATATTTATACATTACAGTTTGCATATAAGTTTATACAAAAGTATGCAAATAATATTTTTGTGAAATTAAAAGGAGAAATTCTGTGTAGAAAATTAAAATATCAAACTTATCCAATCTCTTGAAAAAAAAATCTTAGAAAGGGACATAAGTTACATGTATTTGTTTTTTCCTCTAAATAACAATTTTCTATGCAATGTGAGTCTCTTTCTTTCCCTTCGTTACAAGACAGCGACTGATTTAATTAACTAATTACTCAGAAAACACTCTCCTTGGTGGATTTTTCTAACCATTAATTGCATCGATGTCTCTTTTTGAAGGAAAAGAAAGCATTCCATTTCTTCAACTGTTCTTTTCACACAGAATCCAACTAAATAAAGAAGACAATCTTCTTCAGATACAATCCATTCACCTTCTAAACGTGTTACGGTAAATTAAACCTCACCCTCGAGCTGAAAGCTCCTCACAAAAGACTTCACAAGCGATACATTAAATTAGGACAATGCCTTTCACCTGTTTGCGCGATGCTCTTCAATCAATCCATGGGAACAATCGGCCAGTCTTAACAGGCGATTAAAACGACATCAATTACCTATAAAGACCTGATATTACCTAGAGAGACTGTTTTTAACTGAGTTCCTCTTCGGTGAGGTCTCGTTACGGTTTAAAGATGTTCCGAAAGTGTTTCGAAAACTTTTTCTGGATTTCCGAAAGGAGAAAAGAGTTTGCTCTTCTTATACAATTGCTGTTTTTTTTCATTATTATTCTTTTGACTTAAATTCAAGGTAAAATATAAATCGATAGCTTTTGTAAGACAAGTTTAATAATATTAACTGCTCTTGAGGCTATACGATAGCTGTAGTTGGTCGGACACTTTCATTTTGAAGTGATCAACTAAGTTAGCACATGTCACTTCTTTATCACATCAAGGAAACCATATTATAACCAGAATAAGTCATTTAATAATACTAGCATACATGATAGCATTGAGAAACAAACAATATTATCCTTTGTCTCGTTAGGTTATTGTGAATTTAGAATAATAAAAAAGAGATCAGAAAAAAGAGAACTCACTGAAATCTCTCCCAATATGCCTGCAAATTTAAAACTACTATGCAATATTTTTACATTCGAACCAAGTTTGCTCATCCTAATGTCATGGTCCTACCTCTTCCGATAAAAGTTTTAGCCCATACCATTTAGGCCGGTTCTTCCGACTCTCCTCTTAGCAAAAATTGTTAACTCTCAATCAGTCATATTCCATTGAGCTAGAATTCACTCCAACCTCTATTTTCCCATACTTATTCCTTGTAAAATTTATAGATTGAAAGACTAGATGGGCCCAATTAAAATGGTGCGATATGTAATAAACCTTAATTTTCAAAATATGAACATCTAACGACATCTTCAAGCCCCAACAAAAGTGCATATTTTTAATGTCCATTCACAGAAAGTCTTGAATGATAAAGGTTTATCAAAAAATGATTTTCGCAACATGATATATCGCAAAAAAATACTATGAATGTACTTGTGATTCAATATCAGGATATAGTATATCGAAATCGATTCTGCAGATGGGTTGTAAAATTACATTGTTCAAAACGGAATAAAAAATAATAAAAGATATTAATATATTCTTTTAATCAAATTTATCAATGTGGCGTTTGATTTTATTGGATTGGTTTCTAAATCGATCTTCCACAAAATTGTTCCAAAAGGATGCATTCGCTGAATGCTTAATATAAGTGAGAGTATCACAAAAAAAATATGTTATAATCAAACAGTACAGATAGCTGTTTCTTGCACAAGAAGACGATATATTGTACAGAAAGAATGATATATCCCTGATAAATAACTTATCATTATCCAGTCAGTAACATGCCAAATCTTTTCAAGGAAAACAAGAACCAATAATGAAGATTCAGTGAGATTATATAGAATTCTCTTAAATGAAACGGATTAAACAATTACTCATAAATAATGTTGCTCATATAAGAATGGGCCATGCTTTTGCATACTCATAAGGTGCAAAATGGGCATCATCAGTCCATAAGATAAAGGCGAGACATTGTGTTTCTCTTTATTTTTTCTGACAGAGCCTGTGTGATAAAAGATTATCCACAATATTTGATCCTGATTCTTTGTCTAGTAACTGCTGGTATCAATGATGCACTCGCAAGAAGTCATCAAAAGTCTCTCATTAAATATTTAATGGCAGTAATGCGTTTTCATATTAGGGATGACTTACCATAGCTTGTTCATTCCTCCATGACCTAATTTTCAGTACCATTGTACAAGTTTACTTATCCATAATTAAAATAAATATTAGAAATAAGTATTTGAAGTCAAAGAACCAAAAAAAGGTATAATGAATCCGGCCTGAAGACTTTCTCAAGGGTCATCTTCAGTAAGAAATTCAAACCAGGGTTTTTTCTGTGAGGTGTCTGACTTTCGTCCACAAAATTGACCTCTCGCGACCCAAAATTCCCAGGAAATTGAGGTTTTAGAAATAAAACTAATATCCCAAAATTAAAATAAACAAAAATTATACAATTAATCTAAAACAAAACCACAGCAAGCCAAACATCACAAGACCATAAAACCGAATTCATCTAAATACGATAGCAGAACACTTTCCAAATTGAAAATGCACCTCTGAAAGACAAATGTAAAGCAAAATAACCTGTAACTGCAAGCACACTTTGTTAAACTAAATTTAACTTTATTGCGTTTGAAGCCATATACGTCTATCCCATTTGATCATATGCATCGTCGTCATAAGAATAATTGAAGCACCTTCTATTGAAATAAACTGGAATAAGTTAGAAATTATATTTTTTAAAAATTCTTATCAGTACTTCAATATTGCAAACGTTTTTGGAAATTTATTAGTATTTAAATTTTTAAGGAGGTTGTTTCATTATAAGAAATTCTTCAAACTTTGTCTTTTTTCTCGTTTTTTAGCTTAAAACTTAATAATTACTATAATTTTGTTTATTTCATTTGTGTTTTAGTTGCAGCAACATTAGCGCTTTCTAAATATAATGTAGGTTTTATTCAGTAAATATTTGAAGGTTGAAATTCTTATTGATTGTTTTTAGATTGATAGTTTCTTTTTAAGCTGTCCATGCTCCTTTCTCATCTTGAATTTTTATGCCGTGTGAAACTATTACCAAGCAAATGCTTTCTGATATTTTAAAATACAATGTACTACTGACGGATCAATTATGCAAAATTAAATGATTAATAGCATTTAAACTGGCATTGAGTAAATTATCCATATCATTAAAACCTCATTCGAATGCAGTCGTTTTGTATTTCACTTTATTACTATTTTTACGTTTTCCTTTCACTTTACTGTTTTCTTTTAAATAGTTTCTTATTTAAAAAACTAGTAACTTACCGAATATATTTGTGACTTTTTATACTTTTTATAATGATTTGTTCTTTTAAATGAATATTGCTAAATTTTAAACAAGTGTGATGCGCTCTGTATATAAAAACAAATTCACGTACGGTGTTGTCTAAATTTTAAACTTTATCTTGAGTTGTAAAATTGTGAAGTTTAGAATTAATTCTTAAGGTTGTATCGTAATCGTAACTTTAAAGATATCTGATGGTATTTTATTTCCTTTATAGTTTAAAACTCAGGATCTGCATAGCATCTTAATTTCAACTGGCATATTCGTTTATAAATCCTAATCTCTTTCTAACGCAAATCATCTATTACTGAAGAGAAAAAAGATGAAAATAATTATAACTATGATGCTTTTGAATCATTTTTCTATTTCTATTCACAATAAAATTTGTTTTCTAATTTTTATATTACTACATGACTATGTCTTTTAAGCTTTCATAACTATTTTACGAATTCCTACAAGTGAATTAGATTCATTCGCCGTGTCATAATTAAAGATAATTATTCAAAATTATGTCAGCCTTAGAATGATTGACATCCGAAGTTTACGAAGCAGCCATTTCTAAATTACAGCTGACACAAAATTTTTACATAATTCTTTTAGGTTTCTGAGTAGTTGCATTCTATCATTTTCAAAAATATATTTTATACATAGAAGAATTTATCGCCCTGCTAATAGAGTTCAGAAAACTTTGTTGAGATTCAATGAAATGTTTCCTTGTTTTGGTCATGTACCATGCATACACAGAATTAACGTATTTTTAAGCCTATGTTCTCAAATTTAATTATTTATAAACTGTAAAAAATGATGAAAAATTATATGTAGTCTATAGGTATCACATTTTTAATACGATGAAACCGACAGTCGGATAATTCTTTGAAAGAAAATATCATCTAATCAAAGTGTGGAGAAAATTAAATCAGTTAAAAATTTATAATAAAAGACAGTAGCCCCCAAAATAAGGAATTGCATATCTTTAAACAATAAAAATTTAGGAAGAACTTCATACGCATTCATTGAAAGAATACATTCTATGAACAATCACACAATAAAAATTAGTTTTCATTTTCGTCTTAAAACTAAAGCAAGTATATCTCAAATATGTATGCTATCTAAAATATTTCAAATATACTACACAATTTTAATGCAATTAAAACAACAGTCAGCTCATTCTTTATAAAAAAAACCAATAAAAGTTTAGAAAAGTTTTCATATTCATTCATTGAGAGAAAACATTCCATGAAAAGTCAAATAGCAAAAATTAGATTTATTTTCGTCTTAACATTAATAGAAAGGCTTTTTTCCCTTTCCTTTCAGCTTGCACTTTTTCTGTATAAAAAATTTCCTTATCACTTTTTTGATTCGAATCTTGAATAACATCAAAATCTCTGTCAACTCCACAACAACATGGAATTTCATTTAATGCAATAGACTGCTTTCCTACCATTTCTGTCTTTATTTCTTCCGCCCACAAACACCTTTTTGCCCATATTTATTTTTAGGAACTTAATATATTGCCCCTTTTAGCTTTCCTGTTTTTCGTCACGGACAAAAATTCAGTTAAGGATTTATTCTTAGCCATAATGTGGATGATAATTTCCCTGAAGATTTGTAGAGATGTTTGAAATGTAACATCCGATTTCATTTTCCTGAATCTATGAAATCGGCATGGCTTAAAAAACAACAATTGGCGGAAAAGTGGCAATGAATTTCTTAATACTTTTGCATGCATATAATGAGTCAATTTATAGAGTCCAATTATCCGTTCCAATTAAGTAATCTATTTCAAAATATTTTTTCATAGAAGCATTTTTTATTATTTAGAAATGTTTAAGTTTTTTGTATGATTTATTTATTATATTGTAGATTTCTTTTTCAATAAGGACAAACTTGGTATCTTTCGTTACTAATGCTACAAGAGAAATTAAAAGAAATAAAAACTACTTTTGCAAACGAAATAATGAAAAACTATACAGAAAATGGTTACAGCACTTAGCATAGAATAAACATGTACTTTAACATAAAAAAATTTAAAGAAATTCTTTTTGTAATATTATATATAACCCATTGTTAAAATATTTCAACACAACAATAATTTTTAATTGTTATTAAATTTTCTTACATCTTAATAGAATATTTCCTTAATTAATAACTTGCAGATACAAAAGAGTTTTTAATCTCTATGCTGCATTAGCGTATGTAAGTCTAAATACTAAAACTATGAACCATTACTGTAAAACATATTATTTTTTTTAATTCAAAAGAAATTGCATTACCACAAAGTTATGTGTTTTGAATTTTAAAGCGGAATAAAATATTTTTTGCGGTAGTAAAATGATTACGAAAAATATTGAATAATATTTTGATTTCTAATTTAATTAATATGTTGAAAATTCTTTCTTAACAACCCCCTAACAACAAAGAAACAATCTGCCAAATCTAGTTCAAGATCTGCTTTGCAAATTGTTTTGCAAGACTTTTAATTTTTAATTCTGCATGGCGCAATTTATAAATTATAATCTATAAATATTGGCATTCTAAAATCCCTGAATAAACATTTTTGGAGTATGTAAAAATATAGTACGACTTACTGCTAACCTCAGTTTAGAAAAAGTTTACACATTAGCATTATGACTGTAAAGTGTCATCCATAATTGTTCTTTTTGCCCTTTTTTTAATTAAATATATTTGTAAGACAAACATAAAGTATTGTAATCCTATTATCATTGGAATATCAATGGTGTTTGCTTTTGTTGAGATTCTTTTTCACATTATGATGCCTAAAAATTATTTTAAACTAAAACTTTGACTTAAAAAATCACATAAAATATTAATTTTTCAAAACTACGAAACAATAATTCTTGAAATGTGAGCTTTTCGCTCTTCATATCAAAAAAGCTAAAAGCATAAATGCATTTATTTATTTTTAATTGAAAATTATATGAATAGAAACTATTTTTAATGAAAAATAAATTTATTTTCATAAAAAGCTTCCGTGTAAATTTTCTAGACTCTTCCACATTTTGAGTAGATGTACCTTCAACCTTTCTAACACTGAGATAAAAAGGATGTGTGTGAATTTAATCTCATTTGCATTAAATTAACATTATTTGTGGTCCGTAATGTTTATGATTTATACAAATAATTGGGTTTTTTTCAGACCCTTTAAATCCTACCCTTCTCATATCTTTACTTTTAAGTTAAATAAATAGAGTATTCCTCATGAAAGAAAGAAGAAACAATCATGATTTGTTATTACTTGCTCAAAAATTTAAATAAAATAAAAAAATAAAATTTTGTTGTTATTTTTCTTGTTATTTCAATCTATCTACTTTTATTTTGCTAGACTTATTAATCACATTTTAATTTTGGACTGATTCTAAATAGAAGCATCTTTTTCATTGATATTCTTTTTACAACTCGAAATTGAGAAACGTCAACAAAAATTCATATATTTCCGTATTTTATATCAGAGAAGTACACCAAATAAATATAAATTGAAAAAAATGTCACTGAATATTACTTATTTTTGTTTTAGAAATAGGCTGGTGTTAATGAATTAGGATATTAGTTCTCTGTGTTTTGACTTGTATTTGAAAAAAATTTCAATAAAGAACCTTTGAATTGGCTGCTGTAAAATATATAGTGTTAAGAAGAAAGAACCTAAAAAATATTCGTATTATATTTTAAAAAAGTCTTTACTGTAAAACACTTTTACATGCTTTAATACAGACTGTATACCTTAAATTGAATGCTGAATCTTATCATTGCGAAGTTAGTCATTATAAACTCATGACGAGCAATAAAAGTTGTTCCTTTTTCTCATTATTTACTCATCATTATCGAAGATTTGTATAGATGACCTTTAGTATTTACTTTAATTACTAAGATATCTGATGGGAAAAAAGTGATACAATGCTTTGAATTCAGTATTTCTTCTTCTTTTTTCCAATTTTATCGAATAAAATTATTATTTTTTTCATTTTGATGATGTTCCATTTTTAATTTCTAGAATATGCTTATAAAGTCTGCTGGCCCAATGGAACCTGGTTTGAGAACGAATACATGCGTGAATGGACGAACTACAGTAAATGTGGACGTGTGGATGTAAGTAAAATTATCAGTGTAAGATTATGTAACGTTAGTAGAATTTTTGTTTTCTCAGATAATCATTTTTTTTTTTACTATGACACTATTTTTTGAGCCATGAAAGTAATGATGACAGCATAATGAACTTTTCCTGTAATAAACACATGATGAAAAGTGCTTTGTCATAATTTACGTTGTCACTGTAGAGATAGAAAAGTGATTTTATAACAATAATCATATACTTGAATGTTTTAGTTATATTTGCCAACTATTTTATTGAATAAACATAAAATATTTGTATTATTTTGAAGAAAATAAGTCCGAAAAAATTTAATATTGAAATTTCTTTCTGGAAATAAATGCATGATTAAAATAATAATAAATCTTTTATTATAAGTAATTTTAAGACAATTATCGTGTTCAACATCGTTGTATATTTTATTCTTTTGCATATTTCATATATGATTGGAATAATTAATGTTTGTACAAATTGTGATATATGCATGATTTTGAAGTTAAGTACATGTGAATTTCAGACATGGCTTAAAAAGTCAACTATTTTTTTTAATTAATATTATGTCAATATTTGATCTCATAAAATTATACCAGTTAAAATGAGCTTATAATAAAGCTATGATTTTGTATAAGAAACAAATTAAACATCTGCAATAATAGTAACGGTTTCCCTTGCTGATTTTTTAAAATGTATGAAACAATTGATGGATGAGATAGATATATCAATCAGCAATAATTATTTTCTTGCAAATAATCAATATATATTTTAGTTCCAAATGTATTTAGGTTTCTAATTAAATATCTGTTTATGAAGCAATTCAGTAACATTATCTATTTATCTGTTATTATAATTATGCAACTAATTTATAGTTTTATTAAACACTAGTTTTCTGTTATAAAGTTAAACAATTATTTATAGCTTTTTTTTCTGAATTATTTATTTACTTCCTTATTAGAAACTAACATACCATTTATACGGATAATTTTGGTTTTATATCATGAAAAAAGATAAATCAAACTATGCTTTAAAGATTCATTTCAGATTTTCTTATTATATAAGACACAAACAATTTTAATTAAAGTATTCAAATTCAAAAACAATCCTTTCAAATAATTCCAAACGAAATGTCTAAAACCGAAGTAAGGTAAATCCTATAATTAATAAAGATATGAAACAAAAGCATAAATATTATATTTCAAAATAGATTTCATTTCAATTTATGTGTTTATCATGCAAATGGATCTTTCATTGGCAAATTGCTTTTGGGCTATTTTATAATTTACCATTACTTAAAACATTTATTTTAATTTTTAAATATAACAATACTAATAAATAAATTTTAAACGCTAATGTTAGATACTGAGAATAAACACTTTCTAAGTAAGCATAATATTGATTTTAGAAAATTCACACTTTTGAAAAATACCTACACTCTCAATAATTGAGCAAGGTATAATGTTTATCTTTTTAACGCTTTTAACATTTATTAGAAAACTTAGCCTGTTTAGAAAGTACTAAGAATTATAAACAACATATATTTTTGAATGCTCAGATTTATTTGAAATTTAATATTTTAACAACTTCATTTATAATATTATTGATATTGTTAAAACATTTTCTCCTAAGATTAAAGGTTATTTTATAACTACGTTTCAAATGCATGTACATAAACTGATAAAAATGCGATTAAGAAATATAAAATTGATTCATATTCCTTTGAGATTTGGATTTACAGTTTTAAATAAATATTTTTAAATTAAATTAATCTTCATGAAACTGGTTCAAATCAAAATTAAATTACCTTTTTAATTAATTAAAATGATTTCAAATTCATTTCAAATAGGCAAGCCGTCATTTATATGTTCGCTGTATAAGAATAATTTTCTTATATTTTTAAAATGATAATTTTAACAAAAGAGAATATGACTTATTTCATTAGACAGTAATCCTACTCTAGCTATGCATTAAACTAATTGATTTCTGACAAATATTTAAAAATTTAACAATATCAATGAAATCCATAAAGAAGAAGACAAATTTGTTAAATAAAATGGAGTTTCTGAACAGTATGATATTATTAAAAGAATTCAATTTTGGAATTACAAATAAAAATCTGAAGATTCATAAGCCTTTTTGTTTCTAATTCTTTTAACATTTGGGATATTTTATAATGTTATTAAAGCTTTGTTTATCTCCAATTATCATATTCCTTTCAAAATTTTTAATACAAAAGTAAATGAAGTTAGAATAATAATAGTTGCCTCTGGCGACCTGCTAGTTCATCGAGAATATCGGTAATATTGATTTCAAATAAATCCTTTAAACGTAACATCGTATCCATAATCTTTGACACAGAGCCAGAGCTATTTTAATTATTTTACTTCAGTTCTGTTGCTCTCTAAATTTTACAGTAGAGACAGTCCCATATAATTATAATGCTATTATAAAAGCAAATATCCTATTTATTGATCTTCTAAATTTCACGGTACTTTAGTTTTTTTATTAGGCTGTAAATTATAGGTATATCAAAGACAATGCCTCTTTTTTAGTTTCCAGTAATGACAGAAAATCACGAAATAAAATAATTATCAAACAATAAAAACGGTTTGAATTCTAACGCAATTATTTGATTTATTATTAAAAATTAGGCAAAAAATGTATTTAAAAGTTATTATAATTCAAAAAGAATTACTGAATATTAGAATGATACTATTTAAAAGAAATTATTATAAATTTTAAAGCATCGTAAAACTAATTTTCGCCCAATAATATTTTGGAAAGTTGCCGCATAAAATCTCACAAGGCCAGATTAGCTTTCAATTAATTAAAATTTTAATCAAAATTCGCTCCAAAATTCACAATTTCGCTGTTTAGAATTATGTCGATGTACATTTACGCCAATTTTGGAAACTGTAATTCAAACGGTCCGACCTAGAGAGTAAACAATCACATACACATTTCTCCTTATTATTAAGTGAGATACAGATGCTCGCATAGCAGTGATTTCATTGCCTCAGGTGAAAGAAAATTAGCGCGTGAATAGTTGACCGTTCATATATAATGTTTTAAGGACAAATTTTCTGCATGCATTATAAGAAAGTTTTTTTTTTTGTTTTTTATTGTATTAAACCTAATTGTATAAATTTAAATTTTCAAGTAATCGGGATATTTTTATATTTAAAAAAAATAGGTATTTACCTAGAAAATGACTTTTACCCCGAAACAAGATCGCAATTTTGGTGATAGTCATATTTTTATTCACAAAAAATATAACAAATATACAACTTATTAAAAAATTATAAAGTGTTGAAAGAACAACATATATTGAAAGGATTATTGGGATTTAATTATTAATTCGCAGCATAACAATAGAAAATGATGTTTTCCATTAATAAAAATTATACGCAAACATTCAATGTGTAATGTAATGCTCTAAAAAGTCTTTTGATGGACATAGAATATGCATTTCATCACAAGCACGGCAGTGCTGTGTATTTTATCTAGAAATTTGGAATAACAGTGTAAATTTTACAAATTTGGAATTTTTAGCTTTTTTTATAGGAAACACCCTTCAATTTATTTTCATCAACGTTTTTTCTTTATCCTAAGTTCTTGCATTTGTTGCTTTAGATATTCTTGTTTCATTTTCGTTGTTTTTGTCTGAACCATATCTATTTCAAAGATGATCATAATAAAATATTTCATGCAAACCTATTTTTCAGAATATGTTATGGGACAGTTTATGGATATTGCATCTATAAAAAAATCACTTGAAACTAATTAAAGGATACGCATGAATTACACAAAAAAATGAAGAAAGAAAGGATTTGAAGCAAAGGGGCGTGGCCATCAACTTGCCTTAGTCATATTGTCTCAATCGGAAATGTTAAAAGTTTTTGTCTTTGGTGGGATGTTTAATAAAAATAAGATAACTAATTATTGATAGTTAAGAGTCGTATTGCCCATGGTAGCTAAAAAAGTTAAGTATAAAAACACATTTATCTACAGTTTACATGGTCGTCCATTTAAATTTAAAAAAGATTCACAAATATTACCCAACAAATAACCAAATGGTGGCAATAATTTCTCTGCGGTTCACTGTGGAATTTTTTATAGGCTGCACTGCTAGCCCTTTGGTAGCCATAACAAAGTGAAACATGAGTTTTATTACACTTCAGTGCAGGTTATTGGAGTAAACTGATTTTCATTAGGATGACCCAAGCAGAAATCTATTGACATTTATTACTTACTTCTAATTATAGCTAAGGAAAACAAAAATGATTTAATCATCAGTAAGCCTCTAAAATTCAAACAATAGTTCGAATGAAAAAATTTAAAACCAAACACTACAAATCATTTTAAATTCTCTATCTAATCCATTAACTTTTTTCTTACCATACTAATCGATCGAAAGCTCAACAGTAATTAGACTTTTAATCAATCTTTGAAAATCACCGAATTTTCTTAAGAATTGGCTGGTAATTTCATGACACCAAGTCACCAAATTACCAATATAACCAAGTCACCAAATAACAAAATGCCAAATTTTTGTGTTGAAACTTTCTTCAAAAAGCCAAAGTATGTCTCTTTACACAATTCATAATGGTATTATGAAAGAAAACTTAATAATTCTTCGTCCTGCCACAGTTTTTCGTAATTGCAAATGACATATTAGTAATCACAAATTGACTACTCTGATGCTCATGGAAAAATCTCGGCAGCAGCAGTGACCAGGTACTCAGGATAAGTTCTAATGCCACGGTACACCCCTTCCAGAGTGATATTTGCTCCGCCATCGCTAGGTGGTAGATGACCTTCACCTCATCACAACCGTAATGGTACAGTAACAGTGGGAAGGTAGGGGTGTACACACCGCTACTCACAATCGAAATGAAGAGAATCAACCATGCCATAAGTTTCTTATCCTCAGATCTGAGATCTCCTCTGGTATGAGCGACTCCTTCATAAAAGAGATTGAAACCTATATTTCAAAAAATGTAATTTACAAACACAGTCTATTAAAACTTTTCTTAGATTTCAAAAGCTCGCAGCGGCTAATGGCAGTAAAAATAAAATAAGGATATTTTTAAAACATAGATATCACTAAATATGCATTTCCTATTTCCCTGTAGACTACAAAAATATTAAATATTTCGCCTTATCACTTAAACTTTTTTGATTTCTTATATTAGCTAGTAATAATTTTTCTCGACTTCGTGCCTTGAATTTCCATAGAGGCTGTTGACGACTTGAAACGTATACTTTTGAGAATTCAATACTTTGCAATTCTTTTTTTTAGTTTCTATGATTATTTCTTTTCTTTTTTTCCTAGGAGCATCGGAACTATTTATATTTCCATATTGCAACCTACTCAATTTCCATAGTCTCCCTGGTACCAGCACTTATTATTTTCTCTGTTTATAAGTAAGTATTTTTTTATTACTTGAAAGAAAGAACCCTATCTTCCAAGAAATGCATTATTTTTTTTATTAACTCAAAAGAATCTGAATATTTTAAATCAGAGAATCGATTTTAGTTAAAGCTTGTGTCGTAAAAGGTTCATTTTATGCTTAAACTCTTTGCCAAACTGTTGATTTTTTTTTGTATGATAAAGTCAAATAATTTCAGGAGGCATTTTGGAATAGTTGTATTTTTCGTGAGGATAGAAGTTTATAGTTTTAACTAAAATATTTATTCAATGTAAAAAGGTCGAATTCAAAATATTCAATTCTTTAATACATTATCTGCAGTGCTCTTCGAATAATCTTTAAATGCCGGGTGATATACTGTCAAAAGTTTGGTAAGAAATAACACTGCAAAAAAAGAAGTCATTTCCAATGCAATATTCAGAGTGGATATAATTAAGGCTCCACTTTGAAATGGAAAAAAAATGATCAAAAAAAAAGATCAAATCTTATCAAACTTGGTAATAATTTAAAGGCGATAATGGGAATTTCTTTTCAGCTAAATAAAGAAAAACAAAGGATTCCATCAATCATTCAACTCATCACCAAAGCAGAAATGGCATTGCATGCAATATTGTAAAGAAAAATAGGACATTGAGAAATACATCAGTTTAAAATGAGTTTAATGATTTCTAAAGCGTATTACAAGGCATGTTCAATATAATGTCCATCATTTTCTTGAAAATCAAATTCAATCGCATTATTGTATTCTCAAAAGTATTCGTAGAATATTAGGACGCACATGCCGGTGTGTCGTTTCTTTCAGTTCCACCAAATTGCTCATATTATCACAATAAACTGTTTTTTTTTTTAGATAACACTAATTGAAAATGCTCTGCAAAACATTTCAGTGTTGATTAAATACATTTTAAATCAATGCCTTCACGTCCTATTTTGCTTAACAATATTACGTACAGCGCCATTTCTGCTTTGGTGATGAGTTTTTGAATCATTTTTTTATTTGGAGGAATATAAATTCCCATGATATCCTTTAAACTATTGTCAAGTTTGTTAACGTTTGGCTTAATCATTTTCCTTTTTTGGTCATTACGAAGTGAAACCTTAATTATTACTGCTATGTATTTAAACTTAATAGATTCTTAGAAGTATAGAATAATTCAAATTTAAAAATCATAAAGAATACATATTATAAAAGTTATTAATTTCCTTGGTCTTATAAAATCAAATCATTAATTTACTGTGACAAAAATATAATAAAAATATAAATTAATCAAATATTAAAATTCAATGTAACATTCTATAAAAATGTCTTTTTATATTTAAGAACATTGCGAATTACTCTAACAAACTACTATATCATATATATAGCTTTTGAACAAATGATAAATCATTATTTTCTAAAAATAAATGTAATGCAATTAACCAAGGAATTCATAGAATACAACATTTGATCTCTTCATTTGTGTGCTATTTTTATAACTTCGCAGAAAATTGAATGATACAAAATTATTACACAATTAATATTAATTGGCACAAAAAAAAATTATTTGAAACATTAGAAAATATTTTTAGAAAACAAAATTCTGCCCAAAGCGCATTTATGTGAAAAAAAAATATTTTTAAACTATATTTCGAAAAATAATTTGACCATTTGTTAAAATCAACCAAGAAATAGTAATTAATACAAAATACATATTTCACATTAAGTTTTTCTTGATTTTTTTCTGAATAATTTTTTTCTAGAATCCCTTTTAAGTTGCAGAGCAATGTTTATGAAAAATGATATTTTATCATTTCACTAATGAAAACGTATAAACAAATAGTTTTCTAAATTAATCTCTCTACTTATGTTTTTTTTTTTTGTTTGACAATATAATTTTTTGAAAGTTATGTTTCTTTTTTTTTTTTCAATTCTATCAATTTACCTTTCTTCTTCTACCGATATGACGAAGTTGGGACATTTATATACTTTTTAAATGATTTTCTATATGCAAAATATTTTTATATGCGCATTGAAACATTTTCAATAATTTTTTTACATTGTATATTTTATGAATATTTAAATTTATGCTATTTTTTTAATTATTCCTAATTTGGAGATTTTTAGATTTATGATTATTAATCAATATTAAAAATAAATTAGTTTTACTTCTATTATGAAAAATATTTTAATTCATTATTCTTCTTTCTTTTTAATTAGATGAAAAATATTAATTTAAAAAAATAACTGGAGACTTGATATTGCTACTAAAAACATTATATCTTTATTTAAATACACTATAAATTTTGGATACGAATTCCGTCAATAAATGAGTATTTATATTAATCATATTACTATTAATCGAAAGTAATGTGGTCGTTGATTCCTAAACTTAAAATAAAATTTTAAAAGGATCTTGACGACTGAGTGAAGTATTCCTTGACTTTGGGAAATAAAATGATAATTTCAGCAATTTCTGGAATTTTGGTGGTAAATCGATTAAGAGCGAAGTTATAAAATCCTTCTAGAAATTTCATTGCCATGACTTGTAAATTATAAAAAGCTGAGAAATATAGCTATAGTAAATAACTTTGCAAAGCTATAGTAAATATTTGAGCAAATTCTCTCTCAACACTGTGAAGTTATGATTATCCATCACCCATTTACTGCTGTAGAAAAGTGATGTTTACTTTAAGATTCGACCATGATATCGAGTGGAAAAAAACTACTTTAACCGTTCATTCAGTCTGTCGTATCTTTCAATGTACAGCCATCGGGAGCATTTACATTTTTTCTAAGAATTTCTTTAGGGAAATGAAGGTATCAAGGATTCGATAGTTTTCTACTATTAACTGAGAACAACCATATTGCCGACTCTCCTTCCAGCTAGAAGGCTCTCGGAAATAAATACTGATTTACCGGATTGCCTCTATGGCAATACTGGCGTGAACTGTGGGGGAGTGCTAAGGGCTATCACAGGCCACGGTTCAACCCTCTAAATAGGAAATACGTCCCTTCGTTGATGGGAGAAGCCAGATCCCCCACCTTTAGTCTACCCACCGGATTGGCGAAGTCAAACCACCATGGAAGCATCTCATCCCCGATTATGAGGGGACTCCCGACGGTCATTGACTGAGTATAAAAAATTTCCTAATTTGTTGAGGAATTCCTATTTATATATGTAACCAAGGAGTTTTTTTCCTATCAAAACATCTACAAAGACAAATGGACAACAAATATAATTTAACTTTAAAAAAAGCGGTATGGCGCAGAATTTCCTTGCAATTTGTTATCGGGATTAGAATAATGGAATTAATTACAATTGCTTCAATGTTGTATTGTAATAAAAAAAACTTCAACAAGCCATAATACAGCTAAGAGTTTAGGGATACCTGAAAACTATGAAAAGAATTTATCTTAAAATTTGAGAAATTTTGAAGTATCCTTTGAGATTTTCCGTCATGATCATGTAATACTGCAGTAATACTTTTTAAATGATCCTCATATATCCTCACTTGCCTTCATATTGGATTTAAATGATACTAGATGACAACATGATTAAGATACAAATGAATAATACATAAATCATTTTATTTTTTTCATTTTTAGAGAAATTATGTAATTAATTAACATGGATAAAATTAATAATTTTAAGCATAAAATAACTAAAATCTTTTTTTCTTTCAATATTTTTCTTACAAGAAAATAATTTGTTCCGAAAAGTGTTGAATAAGTGAATCGAAATGTATTTCTAAAGTTGAGATTAAAAAATTGGGAAAAATAATAATTTGCTTATTATATTTGAAGGTTCATAACTAATTACTGAGAAAAATTTCAATTGAAAAATCACACTGAAACATATATTTTACATAACGACGAATTTTCGATATGAATTATTTATGAGTAAATTTTAAAGGACAAACAAAAGAAATACTAAATGAACTGCTTATTAAATTTCATGCATGCTTACGACTTTCTATATATTTTCCCTAATAATTTCACATTTCTAAAATTAAACTGTTTAGAAATTATTATATCATTTTCATAAAAATATTCCGATTTAGTATATGTTTTTAAATTCATAAATCTATTGCTCACAAATGTTTCCTCATTGTAAACAGGATATGTTTATGAAAGTGGAAAATACTATTCAGTTTTTAATTTTGTCAAATAAAAAAACTAAAGTGCATCCATGACAATAAACATCATTGTACATAAAAATGTTCATGGTCTGATAGTTTATTAAGTAATGCGAAAGCTGTTTTATTCAACCATGCATAATAAGAAGCCGTTATTCAATATTTTAAAGTTAAACCAGCGCTCGCTAGCACAGACACACATTTCTAAAATTAAACTGTTTAGAAATTATTATATCATTTTCATAAAAATATTCCGATTTAGTATATGTTTTTAAATTCATAAACCTATTGCTCACAGATTTTTCCTTATTGTAAACAGGATATGTTTATGAAAGTAGAAAATACTATTCAGTTTTGTAATTTTGTCAAATAAAAAAAACCAAAGTGTATCCATGACAATAAACATCATTGTACATAAAAATGTTCATGGTCTGATAGTTTATTAAGTAATGCGAAAGCTGTTATATTCAACCATGCATAATAAGAAGCCATTATTCAAGATTTTAAAGTTAAAAGGAATTTTGTATTTTTCAGTATAATGAAATTTATAAATGTTAAGTGCTTTCAGACATTGATACTAACTAAATCTCCAGTTTTAATACCGTAAATCCTTTTTTACAAGTGGGAGTTGAAGAGATGTAGAATAATGAATTTTTTAAATACTTATTACAATCCTCCCTCGAATTCACCCTATTATAATTTAATTAATTGTTATAAAATAAAACTAGAACAGTTTAAAGGAAATTATAATGTGTGTGTGTGTGGAGTCTGTCACACTATGTCTGTGGTAGCGAGCGGACGTGTTTGTGTACGCGAGTACACGAGAGATATTTTAACTCGTAAATAGCATACAGAAACCATGCAGAAAGTATAATATCTGAGCAAAATCTATGTAGGAACAAAAGATAAAAGACTGTCGGCAGTCTTAATAATACTCAGTTTATAAAAACAATATTTATTCTTTGGAAATTTTGGAAAGAAATTATATATTTTTTCATTAATAATATATATTACTATCTACTGAGCCTAAAGATAAAATCAAGATGCTTTTCTTTTTACAGAAAATTGTTTTTCTCTGTCTTTAATATTCAATAATTCCTCTTTTAATATGTCTCCTTCTAATACTCACTTGCAACTATCTCATTCTATATTATTTTCCTTTATCATTTAATGATTTTTAGAATGAAATTGATATAATAGTTTAGTTTTAAAATTATGTAATTACGTTCTAAATGTGTGTTTTTTTTTTCAAAAATGTTTGAAAATAGTTAGAGTTTCTAAAATTTGCATCAAAAATTATTAAAAATCCTCCGTGAGAAAAAATATAATAGTTAAGCCAAATATAGGGGAGGGGGGATGTGATAAATAGTAATAGAAAACATAGATTGATAAAATTTTCAGATTTATAAACTTGTTTGCATTTTTCAGGTAGCTCAAGAAATATAGTATTATGTAGTTCTTGAACTAAAAAAAGCTGCAGTTCTATTTAGTCTTTAAAAACTGGGCTTCGATGAATAAATAACAGAATTTTTCCAAATTATGAAACACTAAAACAACTATTAAATACTTCTAAAGGAATAGATTACTTATTTTCTAGTTCAGAAATTGTAGAACATATTGAGAAATTGATATATCAAATTATAACAAATTTTGCTTCAGATTTTAATTTATGTAATTCTATAAAAGATTAGAATTTCAGGAAGTAAAATTTAAATATCTAAAGTAGCATTAAAACGTATATAAAAGCAAATATATAAATCAGTGTAGTCTCCCAAAAAATTGACATAGCAGTAAAATTCTAATTCTTTTATTTAAAAAAATAATAGTTCAAACATTAAGAATATTAAATCTAAGAAATTTCATAGTTTCACATAAAAAATCGGTCTTTTAATGTAATTATATATCTTAAAAGATTGATTACCTTATTTTTAATTAATCTTCAACAGTGATCTTATTGTTCAAATAATTACAAAAAGGGGTGGAAAAAATCAAGCCATTGATATTTTTTATGAAAATTGATAAGGAAGTTTTCCAAGCATTGTTATTTAAATTATTGTACTGAATTTTAAACTGCCAATAAATTTTAGGGTAAATAGAACTTCAAAAATAAAATTTAAATATAAACCCTTTCAGACTTTCCGAAACTCAGACAAAGATATTTCAGAGAAGAAACAATTCAATGTTGAAGTCAAGCATATCAGACCAAAACAAATTTTACATGGCTGAAAACGTCTATTTGTTTTGGAAATTCGTTTATATTTTGCTTCTGGCTGTGCCATTTTTGAATTTTAAATTCTTTGTTATCATACACTCAAGTTGGTTTATAGAATTTACTCTAAAATTGTCAAAAATCAATTTAAAGCCATTCAAAGTCCGCTTTTTTTGCTTAGAGCATGCATTTCTAAAGAAAATATTGTTTCAGGAAAATACTGAATGTTTTTAAGAATGTTACTCTTCTCCGCTAAGGGAATATTTACATAAAGAAGTTTTCTTTCGCTCTATGAATTATTTTATTTATTTCTTCAAATCCCCATAACAATTGCCGATCATTTGTACAGTTATAGCACTCTCTTAAATAAGTATATTAGAGTTCTAACTTTAAAAATAGAGCAAATTTAAGTTAAAATCAAGATAAAATGAAAACTGAAATTATAAAAAGTCATAAGATGTTTTGAATAAAAAGATATAAAAATGGAGATATTTTAAGATGCAGAATTGCTTACTGAATCGTTTAGTCAATAAAATAGTAGAATTCTCCTAAAAATATTTTTATTAATCATATAGATATATGATTATTATATGAAATTTTTATAATTTTTATGTTAATCACTTTTACAATAATAATTTTCTATCTTAATTTTCTTGACAAACTAAGATGATGCAATTATATACAAACAAACTTTTAAAAACCATCGAAACAACTACGTTCATTCAAAATTTATCATGAACTATCAAAAGAGCAAGGCAAATTCGTCAAAATTTTAGCACTTAGCACACACAATTATATCATGACAACTAAAATTGGTGATAATTTTACATGTTTTAAATTTTATTTCGGTAAATATAACTTTTTAAAATTATTTTACAGATTCAAGTGTGATTCTTTTTTAAATTACCAAAATATAAGCGTAAAGAGCAAAGCAATATTTAATAGTTCACATGGTTAATAAAGTACAGTTATTTGAATATCATTTCTCAATTCTTGCCTTTAATTAAGGCATTTTAAATGTTTACTACTGCAATCGCCTCAAATGGATAAAATATTAACTTCCATTTGATTTCAACATTATATAATTTTTAGACTGCTCGTATCAAATTTATAGATAAAAATTCAATGAAACAAAAAGAAATACAAAAGATTTGAGTAATAATGTTTATGTTTCATTTGCTGAAGAGCTTCAAAACAAAGTTATGCATTTACATCTCAGACGCCGGTACAATACAAGTCAATCAAAATATACATAACAGTGGTCAATGAAAATATATTAAGCAAAATTTTACTTATTTTATTAACCAGACTTAAGAGATGATTTAAAGAAAGATGAAGTATCAAAAAACGATTTATCTTCTTTTCAACAGTCATATTCTCCCATTTTAAATTAGTTATATCAACTTCTAAAAAGTATATGTGATGGAATTTCATTAACCTCATTTATATACTAAGTGTTCAAAAAATGGTGGAACAAGCGTTCAATTTCCTAAGGATTGCATTACTAGTATACTTATTGTAAAATTTCATTTAATAAGAGGAGGATTATATATAAAAAAAATATGGCACCGTCTGTGGTAGTTGAAAATTAAAGAAATTTAACTTTTATAATTTCACTTTTATATAAATTTAATTTTAATTTTAATTTTATATCACATATTTTAATGTTCATATTGTATTTACATCACATATTTTAATTTTTACATATTTTATTACTTGTTAAATTCAATTTTTATTTACACTGATGAAAAAGTTTTGATTAGCAAAATATTCTTCCCATCTTATTTCATATTGGGAAATAAATAGTTCAGTTTTGTACATACTACAATTAATATATTATTTTGGCCATTTTTAACTTTAATAAGAGCAAATAAATGCATTATTATTTTCTCATTCCACTCTTTTAATGCAACAATCGCGTTTTATACTGTCTCAACCCCAAAGATTTACTGGCTCAAATATTAGTTTGAAGCATGAAAACCCGGTTAAAGTTTTTAAAAAAATGCCTTTTAATACTTGTACAAGATAGAAATATGGCATTTTTTGTGGGCATAGGTGAATATAAAATTATAGATGATAAAAATAGGTGCACATAGGTGAATTAAAACGAACTCATATTTTTACACTATTGAGGCCGTATAGAAAGTTAATTTATTTATTCGTAAATTTTTGTTTCCAACTAACACAAAAATAATACTATATTTATACAATGAAAATATTTACCGCAAGGTAGTATAGACTTACATTGCAACCATGATTTTTGCATGGATTAAATTCAATTAGGATGATTTATTTATTTTCCCTATACAAAGTATTCGAAAAAAATACCCCTTTTAATTAAACCTTGTAAATGAAGAATACGTTTATGTGAAATATTTAAAGAAATAAACCCTTGTTCAACTTTTTTGGAATACTTTGTGCATGAAAAATAAAGAAATCATATTAATTGAACTTAATGAATGCAAAAATCGCGGCTCCGATGTATATCTATATACCTTGTGGTAAATACTTTTATCACAAAATGTTGCTTCACTTATATTAATTTCGAATTATCTAATAATTAAATAATAGTTTGTGCTTGTTAATATTTATCCTAATTTGGAAAATGTTTTCTTAGTAAAAATACTTTAATTCACCAATAAAGATTTTTTTAAATCAAAATATTAGCATTTAAGTGTTTAGTTAAAAATGTAGTTAATTTTATAATAATTCAAGCTCACATTTATATCCCTGTTTATGTATGTATGCTTAAAAAATAATAATAAAATAAAAGTCTTGTTAACATTTTTGCAGACATTTAAAATGTATAACCATTCAAAAATTATGGCTTATAAAAAACAATTAGGTTTTATTAAAATAGATAGACACGCAAGTAGAGACGTTAATTATTATTAATGGTTAAAGACTTTAAGAGAGTTTAGCTTTTTTCTAATAACAAAAGATTATACTAACAAATTTATTCAGGTATTGAAAAGGGACCTACTTCCTCTTGTGAGCTGATTACAAGTTTCATCGACAATAAAAATTCTAAATGAGCTACAAAAACTGTAATCTGAAACGGATTTCACCGAAAGACAGCTTTACTTTTTCACTAACGAGACGAATAAAATTTGATAGTGTTCATTTTGTATACGTTGATCGCTTGAAGTTGCGTTCCCTTGTGCGTAAAGAGACTTTTTTTTTCAGATAAGTGCATTTGTTTCTGCGTAAGATCATTAAAGATTCAGTTTTAAATGGATTTTAGTTTAGCTTCACATGTTTATATTCGAGATTTTTTCACGCAT
>JAPMOQ010023777.1:266656-276963 GCA_026543055.1 Argiope trifasciata | reverse complement strand
TATATATAAACTGAACGCAAAAATATGTCAAAGGAAATTTCCATTTGTTTTAGATCATTACTTTCATTATATAAAGAGGCATAGCTTAAAGCTCATTGCAAATTATTGTAAGAATTACTTTAAAAGTTATGAAGAGAATATCGACATTTACAGTGTTAATCGAAATTTTATGATAAAACACTCTTGGAAATCAAAAAAATAATTCCACTTAGTTTTACATTCATCTTTTAAAAGGCGCTATAGAGGAAAATAGGAAATGTTCTCTGAAATGAACGTACCGGGAAAAATTACTTAAGATTCTGTTTTTCTAATTAAATTCCAAATCTTTGGTATTAGAATAAGCCGAAATTCATATAGAATTCTGTGAAATATAATTATGAATACTAATGCAATTGTAAAAAATTTTCGTCGACTCCATTGAAATATTAAGATATGCGATGTGATTCGAAATTGCACTTGGAAGAAAAGAAATATAAAGCATAAAAACTTTTTTTGAAGTTTGAATTTTCTTAAGCCTATATTTCAGCATTCTGAACATTATATAAAGCTGTCGAAAGAACTTTGTTGCTATTCTTTATTTATTTCATTTTGTCGTGGGATCTTAAGCAAATAGCAAACAGTCCAAGCTTCTACCTCTTAACTTCGAAAAAAAAAATCACTAGAATAAATTTATTAAATTAATTTTGAGACGGCGAACTATTCTGAGGAATTCGAATTTATTTGCATTAATATTTTCTCTCACCATCTCTCTCTAAAATGTATGTGCGAACGATATCAGCTCCCAGTTGAATACATAAAAGAAAGAAAATAAATATTAATTATTTTGGTTCGCAGCTTTCTTTCCTTTCTTCTTTTTTATGACGTTTTTTATTCAATTTCACATAACTCTTAGTTTATGTCTAGTTTTATAGAACCTCATTAAATTTTATTGTTATTCCAAATCTTTAATAATAGAATAAACCAAAATACCTTAGAATTAAATCACAACGAATTATGTTTCCAATAAGATTAAACCTGCACATGCCTCAAAGAGTTTGACAGAAGAAAATACGTTATTCTGATATTTGAATTAATTCATTTAACGAATAACAGATATCAGCAGCCAATATTTACCAAACAAAAAGTAAACATTTCGAAATTCATCTATTTAAAATTTGTATTGTTGTTAAAAGCCTTTTCGGTAGCAAATTTCAATTAATTTGTTAGACATTTTCACAATTCTTTTATTTCTTTTCAATTTATGAAAAACATTTGAAAAGTTACAAAAAATTTAAAAAAAAAAGAATTCACTCATAAAATGTCTTCCACAAAATTTTTCTTATAGAAAATTGAAGTTGCGTACTTAAATTTAAATAATTATTAAAAAAACTTAAATTAAACATTTATTTATTTTTAAAAAATTATTATTTAATTTCTTTTATTGTCAAACTTACAGCAAATATATTATCCATCTATAAAATCATTTTGGTATTATCCTAATAAGAAGAAATATGGATTATTAAACAGAAAATATTGATTATCCCTTCAAGATCTCATCATTACTTGAAGTACATAAAAATGCGAACGAATGCATTTAATTTTAGTAATGAGTCATTTCAGCGAATTTTTTTGTCTCCTAAGGCAGTTACAGGGTGAGGCAGAAAAACACGGTCAAACAATTTTTAATGTAATTTGATTAAAAATAACTAACAAAATATAAGAAATAATAATAAAGGTAGACGACATCTGTTAACAAAAAAAGTAGTTTGTTTCAAATTACTCATCTTTTAAATCGATGCAAAGGCACAAATGCTCATTCAAATCTTCAGCACAGGGATCCCAAATTATCTACCTTTTATCTGTCTCAGTCTCGCTGAAAGCATTGCTTTAGAGTGTCCGAACTTTTATATTTTTTATTGTAAGCCCCGGGTTCCAAAATGGACAATATGCTGTAATCATGGGATTGAGATTAGGCGAGTATTATGTCCATTCTTTAGATGATATCATGCCCGTAAAATGCACCTTGAAGCATTCTTCTGCCTTTTTAGCCTTGCGAGCTGATGTGAAGTCTTTTGGAAACTCTCACTTTACATTACCAAAGAGCACTTTGACCCACGGAAATAGAACACTTTCTATAATGCTACATTGGCACACTTTATAATTTATTTTAACATCCTCATCCACAAAAATTAAGAAATGTTTTGCCTCTTGCGCAAATTCCTTTCTAAACCATATCTGACTTAGAATTTTTACGATGTTCAACAATTGCTAAAGAGCTTGAAGGGTCTACAGATTTGTTCAACTAGTTCTAAAAGTTACGGGCTGATACACAATAAAGATCTTCTCATTAGTGAAGAGAAATCTCTCAGCGTTGACTTGCAGCCTGTCTCAAAAGTATTCGGCATATTTGGGACAGGACGAATTTGTTTTCTTCAGTCAGAAGCTGAACTTTTTAGAATTTGTAAAGTTTAGTCCAAGCTCTGTTTTTGCTATTCGCCATAATCGATAGCTTATTTGTATTTCAAGAGCGATCCTTCACATGGGAACCCACTGATCTCATTGTACTCCCTTTTTAATAGCCTTACGGTTATTGGAAGTGTTCACATTCCTTTTTATGCACTTCTTGGACGCGGATTATCATTGTCAAGCTCTTCTAGAAGGCAGATTACATCAGGCACTGTTTACTAAAGCACATTAACCAAACGAACAACTCGTTTTCCTTGCTTAAATAATTTTAAAATTGAAGATAATTTGAATGAATATGTAAATTTGTTATAATTGATGTGGTGAACAAAATAAAATGAGCAAAATATGAAATGAAATCCTTTAAATTCTAGTCTCTGATGCAATAACTTTGTCCGAGTTTTTGTGCCGCATCCTGTAGTTTATTATATAATTAAAGAAACGATTGTGAAGTTTATCTTAGTTACGTCGTATCTAGGCAATGATGAATTTTTGTCTTTTATTGGAGTAAGGTGGCCAATAATGAAGTTATTAAAATTGATTGAAATATATTATTAATCTCTTTTCCGATTTTTTTGTAATGTGTAATAATTTTGTAAATAGTTTATTGAAGATTATCATTATTCAGTAGTGCACATAATGATTCTCTTTTACTGATATTTTTAAAAAAATGCTTGGTTTCGGCAAAAAATGTTTTTATATCAATTGGCAGTTTAATCCTTTCCGCTTTAATTTAAAGTTGAAATTTTGCGAGAGCTGATCAGATAATTAGAGAGGAATATAATGCATTACGGGCTTAAAGCTTTTATAACTGCATGAGTTAATTATATGACTATCAAAATTTGAACCTTAAAGATGTTTTGAAGCAGTGGCTATTAAAAAACAAGTCACATAAAATATTTAATTGACAATGATAAGTTGCATAAAATATTTAATTGACAATGACATGACATAAAGTATTTAACTGATAATTTTAAACAGCAATAAGATTAGCGAACAAGCTGGTAGCCACTCATTTTTCAAAACATCACTCCTTAAGAGAGTTACTTTCTTATATCTTATTTTGCCATTATTCGAGGTACTCGTTAAGAAGGTCTGCTGATGCAATTAAATAAAATTGATTACATTTTTACTAAATTACTAAAATAAAAAAATACATGAACTAAATTATTTATGATTGTTGATTAAATTTATCTTTTAGTATGAAATTAAATAATTAAATCTAATGTTTCTCAAATATACACAAAGAGTAATTAATATGTTCATCAATTTTTATTCTCTTAGGACGGATGCAAAATCCTATTCATTCTGACAAAATACTTTCGAATGACCAACTACATGTGGATGTTTTGTGAAGGCTTCTATCTCCATAAGCTGATAGCTGCCGCATTTGCAGAGCAGAAGAGCCTCCTTATGTTCTACATAATAGGATGGGGTAAGTAAGATTTTAGCTTTAATTTAGTAATTTTTTAAATAATTAATTAACTACTCCTAATTTTGTATAGAATAATATAACAATAGCGCTGATCAGCATAGAATCAATGTGTTATGGTGAATGTAATTGTAAATATTACGTAATAGCAAACATATCTTCCACGTTTTATCATGATTCGTCTTTTTTATCTTCGAATAAGCGAAGAATACAAACACAATGTATTCTAAATACCAATATCTTCGTTATCAGAATTTTAACGCAATTCGATCTTACATACCATACTGTCAAAAAAAAACATTAAATAAAAACACTCGTTGCTTGTCACCATGGAAAATGACTTAATTAGATCAAATCCAAAAATCTGTTGACAAAAACAAAAGTAAAAATTGAGGAAGGGAGAAGAATAAATTTCATCGCCAAAAAATTCCTAAACAATCTAGAATGTGTTTAGCATAGGTCTGGTGTTGGCAGGAAAGAGGGTAAGAATTTTCACCCTGAGAAAAGAAAAGATATTTAAGGTGGCTTCTGACAAGGCGAGAAAGGCAAGTGTCGACTTTTCTATCACCAGGAAAAATTAAAGACAGGCCCGGCTTATTGGCGAGGGGGACCATCAATTCTTCTTATATGGAGATATCGCCTGTAAGAAGAGTTCTATGTTAGCTCGCCAGAAGATGGAGTCTCTGGGCTGCTTCCTTTCTTTGCAAGCATATCTGCTATTTTGTTACCAAGCTGATCCACATGAGATGGGATCCATTGGAGAGGAATATCATATTAGAGAGATATCAGCTGCAATTTCTGATGAATAGACAAACTTGCTATATCTCCAACATAGATCCAATTATTAAGGTGCTCCTTTGAAGTGAGGCTATCAGTAAGAATCTAAATTTTTTAAAATTATTTTCTTGTCGAATGGTCTTAAGTTTCTCATCGGTTCTGTCTATCTATAATCGGTTGACAAATGTCTATCTGTAAACAAGATAATCAAAAACGCTTTATACTAGCCGGATAAAATTTAGTGATCTTTACGTCAAATTCATCCATATCTTGTACGAAATTCATTCTCGACTTACACAGAAAATCCTTCTTCAGTCTTCGAAAGCCAGCGTACACAATTTAGCATCTAAAATTTAGATGAAATATACAAGAACCTATATATAATACAAATATGCATAATTTTAAATCAAAGTGGATCACTGGGTGAATATCTACCTACTCATTTCTCTCACATGTGCGAAAATTTAAAAACGTGATTATTTGAATAATTAAATCAATTAAGTAATTTTGTTCCTAAAATTATTTGTCTATATCAAATTTTAGTTTCTATTGGTCCGAAAAATCCGTTTAGTTTTTTTTCCACTGCTACGAATCACGATATGCTCATGTGCGTAGCTATGCCGATAAAAAATGGAGCACTCTTGGCATTCACGGCCATGCCTAAATCCCGCAATTTTTATGTGCTCATTGAGGGTAGAAATGACTTCTTTATTAAAAATTATATTAAAAAAAATCTTTTAGAAACTTTTTCACATACTTCTATGCTCACTTCTTTAAAAATGCGCTATGTAGTCCAAAATCAAAATGTTTCTGCAAATTCGTCTATCGTAATCAAATAATGTTGATTATGGCATCATTGCATTTTACTATCATCCAAATGAAAATTACCCACAATGATCACATAAATAGCATAACTTTATAACAATGGGAACAAAATAAAATATCATTGCAATTTATTTTTGACGTCAATAAAAAAGGCTGTTTTTGTTAAGCCTTTAAAACATGTGACCTGTTTGTCTTTCCTTTTAACTAACCTACTTTCTTTGAAGGTAAATCTGTCCAATGCTTTAAAGGGATAATATTCATAGAGCTTATTTGTACATATGCCACTTTAAAAATTTTAAACTCGTTTCGTTTTATTTCTATTTAATCAAGTCATCTGATTCTTTTTATCCTTTGACTTTTATATTGTTTCCCTTTTTTCGAATCTTTAGAATAATTATCTCAGTTCATGTGGCATTATAATCACATAGCAAACATAATTGCACACACCCAGCATAAATGTGTATTGCTGTACTTTCGACTGTGATGAATACATGCATTACTTTAAAAACTTTAAACATAGTTTTTTCTATCTCCACGTTTTTTATTCATCTTTCCCCTTTCATGCATCTTTAGAATAGTTGAGTTAGTATATGTGGCATTATAATTCCAAATGAAGCATAAATGCGCATACTGAACATAAACGTGTATTTCTGTACCTTCTACTTTGATGTAGCGTTACGTGTACTTTAGCAGATATGCAAAAAACTTTAAAATTAAATCGGACCTGTGAATTTGATATATGGCGCACAAGCACGAATTAGAATGACTTCCTAAAAATATTCAAACAGATTGTACCTTTTTTTTAAGTGAAGTTCAAAAATCCGAATGTTTCTTTTTAAAATGGCAGTCTACTAAAAGGATTCTAAAAGGTAGTACGAAATTATACTTTAGTGTATGAGGAACTTCAGAGCATTGATTTGATTTTTCAAAGGTAGTTAAATATTAATAACCATCTTTCTTTAACACATTATAATATTAATTAATTATTTTTAAATATTAATATTTTATATTAATTATTTTAATACATATGATAAGACGCGTTTCTCAATTTACACATTACTAACTTTTTTTCATATATTTGGCTTCAAAAATAAGAAAATAAAAATATATAATTATCGATATAGAAACTAATATTGCGTCATTCTAATGCATAATAGCACAAAAGAGCTTTCAAATGAGAGATTTTTCAAATCCAAGAAATTAAATCCAAATTTCATCAAAAGTAGCATTTAGATAATCTGTGTTTAAATGCTAACTTAGTGCTCATACTCAGTTTTTTTATATATGTTCCTTTTCTTATTAGCTGAATTTATGAAATTGTATAAATTTAAAATTTTATCCCTGCAGGGCATAAGAAGCCTCCAACTTGTATTAAAATACATATAAATTTTAAGGAAAAATAAGCCATAAGGCTAAATATAAAGTTGCAATAACTTTAATTGTTTTCACTAAATATAAAATATTTATTCTTCAATAAATATTGTAATATTAATAAAAAAATACATACAATAAATTATTTCAAATTCTTCATTAAATTTATTGCATTTTGTAGCCTTTGACCCTATTTCCTAGATTTCAAAAATATTTTATTTAATAGGTAGTATTTTTTTTCGTTTAGTATAAAAAATATTATTAAAAAATATTACATTAAATAGTTTTAAATTTGTAATTTTCTTCTTTTATTAACACTAAACTACAAAATAAACTGGAAATTCTCGATTTTACTCATTGATTTATTTTCTCTATCATAAAATACTTTAGCTGCTTAACAGTTTCTTTATATATATATATATATATATATATATATATTGAAATTTTTTTTTTTTTGCTAAACAAATAAAATCGTATCAATTTCAGCGCATGTTAATAAAAATTAAAATATTTTATTACTTATTGATTTGTTCATACATTAAACATCGTAAATTTGATCAATTTTCTTTTAAAAATATTGGAATTCTGGAAATAATTTACTTATGCATATTACTATTGATTTTTGAGTAACTAATTGGCCCAAAAATTTAACTCATATTTCAATTAACACTCATGCATAAACTTTTTATGTCATTCAGTACTGGGTTATTTGCATATAATATATTTTTCTAGAATAATAAATGTAAATTAAACGTTAAAGTCATCAAAAGGAATTAATATTGATAAGATGGAGTATGTTATTGCAATAAACCTTATTTATCCCCAAAACAATTGTTATACATCTGAGTAGAAACTAAACAAATTGGTAATGTATGTGCATTTTAATATTAATTTATCATTATATAACAAAGGTTATTGACATTCAGTTCGACAGAATAAGTTATTTTTATTTTCCAAATTTGCAAATTTTAAGCACTAAAGATATTTATGCAAGATTTTTGCGAAGACAGATTGCTACATTTTAAATCTTCAAAAATGTACAAAAATGTACCTTGTTATTTCATGATTAAAGAACTAAAATCCCTTTCAAATGAAATTCAGAAAATAGTATTTTCTTATGCAATGGTTTAGCAAAAGTTATTTTCTAAGCAATTCCATCTTGTATAGTAAAAGCCTTAAAAGTTAAATTAAGTGAAAAGTTTGTCAAGGGGAAATGAAGCATTAGATAAAGATAAAAGCTGAATCTAATGTTTTATTTCTTTCACAAGCTCACGCAGTTTCAGTTGTTAAATGTTGTAAGTTATTTATATGCAAATCAACACTATCTTCGTTTTAAAGCCTAGATAAAGGAAACAAGAAAACAAAAGGATTGAATTCCTTTTTTATTTAAAATTTTTCTAATGTTTATATCAGTTTGAAACAACTTCAATGGCACTCAAAATAATTTGGTCCAAATAAAACAAAAGTTAATAATTATAAACAAAAAGAAAAAAAATTATGCCGCATCGAAAATAAAATTTAAAATGTTCATATGACTTCGCATCTTCTACAAAGTACATAATTGATTATTTTACTCAAAGTAATTTAGAAATATATGTCTGATTATTATTGAATTATAAGATTACTCCAAAATTTGGCAACAAAAGATGTTTGAATTAGTTTCTATTGAAGTGAGCAGACGTTTTCCAAGAAAAAGTTGTTCTAGAATAAGTTATAAATTTAGACATACTGATTTAGCGCCGTCTTGTTATAATGCTTTTTGGGCAGGCACGTTTGCAATCACCATCTTGCAAGCTGTTGAACAGATCCTTGGCACCCAAACTCTTTAGCCAGTCGTCTTTGCTTACATGAGATATCACAGCAGCTACCGTCTTGACGTTCTTCTTGCCACCTCGATTCACAAGTTCCTTACATAAAGTTTCCTGGATGCATTTATCTTCCTCTAGGGCCTTGGCTGCGAAATCCATAACATTCTCCACGGTATTGGCCAGAAATTCTCGATCTGTCAAGGCACGACCCATCTTGCTGGAAGCGATGGTTGTTACCATGCTTGGCATATTGGTGCCACTTTGGAAATACTTGATGATAACTGGAGCCACAGAAAATAGAATAATGGACAAGGGAATGATAGAAGCTATCAGAGCTGGTTTGTGATCCATCAGTTTGCTGAGAAATCCTTTTTCCTCTTTCTTGGGAACACCATTCAGCTTATTCATCAAATCCATCATCATCACCATTTCTGCTTTCTGATCCGGAACAGGAGATGGCAAACCTTTCAATCCAGGATATCCGTAAGGTACTCCTTTATAACCACCGTAAAATGGCAAACCTGCTGGAGGTTTTGGTGCATATCCTTTGTCGTAGCTAGGGAATGAATATCTATCATCACCACGAGGTGGCACTGGACCATCTTCCTCTTTGAAATCCATATTCTCTGATTGATCGTCATCGCTGTTGTAACTGCCTGCATCGTAATAGTTATCAAAATTTCGACCTCTCCTTAGCTTAATTTCGTCCGACACCGTTTTGTTGAGACTCTGATCTTCAGCAAAGATGCAGCTGACCGTCACCCATAAGATTAAAGCGAAGAAATGCATTTTGCTGCTGTGGAGAGGATGTCTTAGCTGTAGCTCGAAGTGACGTTTTTCCGAACAGATCTCAGCTTATATACTAAAACGATAACACTGAGGTCAAATATTTTGCATTGCAAAATATCCCATCATAAAAGCCCACCTTGGCCTAAATAGATGAGTCCATGTTTTCCTTTGAAATATATATAAAAAATGGTGTGAGATAACTCGAGCATTTACCCATGCTCTACTGGTTGCAGTGTTGACATTTTGTTACCGACCGTGACTTTCATGCTTAAGTTATGAAGCATCCTCTTTTTCTCACTTTTTTGCATCTAAACTGTCGTATGAAATAACATTCCGGATGTTTGAGGAAAAATTCAGATTTTATATCCTATGAATGAGATTTATATATGAGAATGAGATTTAAATTTTTAAACTAGCATCACGTATTTATTTACATTTTATGATTTTAAATATTTAGAGTAGAGATTACATTATTTTGTAGCATTATTAAATTACAAAGTTTATTTTTAAAGAAATAAAATCATTTTTAGCATTTAAAAAAGGAAATTTTGAGATTCTTGTATTTATCAAATATTTTAATGTGTGTGTGTGTTTTTTGTTTATTTTCTTGTCTAATTTTTCTAATGAGCTGGTTCCAATATACATTATTTTACTAAAATAAATTATAAAAACGATTTATAAATAACCAAAAATAAATTATAAAATTGTTGTGAAAACGAACAAAAAATTATATTTTTTTCTGAGGAGCAATATTAAGGTCTGATTAGATTTGCTTACATTAATATAAAATAATTTCAATTAAATTAGTATAAACAAGTTATATATATTATCAAGTTACATATAGCTTCAAAATTTAATTTTTT
>JAPMOQ010023777.1:237286-251656 GCA_026543055.1 Argiope trifasciata | reverse complement strand
CCAAAAAAAGATTGTCACAATAGAAATATTAAATGATTATTTTTAAATAACTGCTCTAGAAAAGTAAACTGAAATGCCTAAGGTATAAAAGCTTTTTTTTAAATGGTCGATTTAAACTCACTCATGTAAGAATTCTTCTTTTTTTTTTTTTTTTTTCTTAAGTTTTTAAAATGATATCTTATCTCTTTTCAGTACTTTTTCTATTAATTAAAATGCTTTTAATTTTAATTAACTATTTAAATTCATTTTAAAAGTTAAGTAATTTATTTTTCCATTAATTAAAGATATGTATACCTATTGACATTTTCTAAACTAGGTTCATCATTTTTTTAATTATTTGTTTTTAAACTAATTTTTCTTTGTGCCAAAGATGTTTAATAAAGTAATTAAAGGGCATTAATTTTTAAGAATAAAAATTATAGCGTTATTTATTTTATTTTTAGTGTTTATCAGCAGGATTTTGGCAACCAGTTTGCAACCTTGAATATTAACTTCAAGTGTACTTAAAGGATAAACCAATTAAAATTTAGTTTTTGTTTAGAAATGAAATTAAAATTTGGATTAAATTGAAAAATTAATATATTCACGAAAACAATTCCAAATAAAGTTATTGAACTAAATTTAATATTTGAAACAAATAAACATAAGAAATTTTTAAAGAATTTTTATGAATTATACTGAAAAAGGAGTTCAGATAAAGACGTCTTTTTTTAATCGATAGGAATTTCTCTTAGTAATCAAACTATATAGCTCGAAAATATTTTTTTTAAATTTCAATAATGTAAACCTTTTTGGAACAATAATATTTTCGAAAGTTTACTCAAAACTACACTTATTTTATTAAGTTTTTAATTAATAAATATTTAATTAAATGACTTTGAGTAACTTCAAGATGCCTGTTATGAAACAAAAAAGAATTGTTAATGACTCTTCTAAATAGCGCTGTTCAACTAATCTGTCCTGTTCTAAAAAGAGAAATAAAAATATATTTTACTGAATTTTCAATATAATAAAAGTAGACTCATTCCATGTTGACCTTTTTTTTATTTAAGAATTCATTTTCGTCATGCGGAATATTATTTCCAAGCAAATCAATCAATTCTTCGGGGACACTCTAAAGTAGTATAAACAATTTTAATCATTCTATTTTTTTGTAAATCATAATCTCTGGTGATTCATAATAAATAGCAAAAATAAGAAACTCAGGTTTTTATTAAAATTTCTCTGAGATACTTATATTTTCAGAGTTCGACACAAAATGGATAACTGAAATGGCTCAGTATTTTTCTACCAAATCTCTTTCTTTCCTTTTCCTTTTTTCCTTTTAGAGTATTCGAAATGATTAGGTTACAAATAAATATTTTTGTTTTGCCTTTATATATACTGAGTCAACTAGTAACAATTTTATAATAATTTTAAAAAGAATATTATTCTTTAGGAATTACGAAAACAAAGTCTTCATTAAAAAAAACAAAATCATTTTATTAAAAAAAATTGAAATTTAAATAAAAATTTAAAATTTTAAGTGTTTTAAAATACTTGTAAGGTATGTGATTAAATATGGAAGAAACTCCTTAAAAATGCTTTTAAATATTTAAATTTTGAATAAAATAAATCGTAAACACACTTATAAATTTATAATGTAGTAGATAATTGCTTAAATTATTTTGAAAATTGTAATAATATCAGAAGGTTATTTAAAGTGTTATATTAAGAAAAGTTATTTCTAATTTAGGTATTATCAAACATATTTTTCAAAATTTCGCAAGTAATTTAATTACTATCTGAATACTGAAATAAAAAATAAGCTGCATTATTGTTTAGTTTTTAATACAAAGAGTTTAATCGATAAATATAATAAAATTTTAAATTCGTAGAATTAAAATTATTGTAATTTTTTATAATGAATGAATTGTTTATTATGTAGTTAAAAAATTGCAAAAAGTATTGAGCAGTTATTATTCAGACATTCAATCTATAATTTGCATTATTTTTTATTTCTAAGGGGGTTCATTCTTGTAGCAAAGTTTTGTCAAAATTTAAAATCTAGGAAAAAATTATTTAAATATGTAACGCTGCATTAAGATATGAATCACATGATTATAAAAAGGATTGTAACTTTGCCAAAAAAAGGAACTTTACACAAATTCCCACAGTTAAATTGTTTTGAAATTAACTCAGAATACAGAATTAAGCATGCTCCCCTCTTCAGAGCTGTCATCAATCTTAAACGATTAATTCCATATTCCTTAAACATGCATAAAAAATCGAAAAGTATCATCTATATAATTCGCTTTGAAATACGCATTTGATCTTATAAACAAAATGTAAATAATCGGTAAAAATACATTCAAATAAACCAAAATACAGACAAATTATCTGTAAAGAATATTATTAGCATGCATTAATATTAAATGAAATTGCAACTGCCTGATGTATTGTAATAGCTATGTAAGTTATATCCTAAATTTGTTTGTATATCAGAAAACCATTCTATTTCCTATTTTATTCAGTATTTCAGAAGTGATTATTTCCCATCACCGTCCATATAAACAACACTTCGCTGAAAATATATTCTATTTTCAGTCGACTTGATACTTTTTTCAACTGCTTATTACTTAAGATTTAAAATTCAAAAATTCATCTGTTTGTAAAACCATGATCACTTCACGACACAGTCGTTGCTTGTTGTTGTGTGTGTATGTTGTAAAAAAGTATATACGTCATATGCACTTTTCGATGGGATTCAAATGTGCACTTAGAAGCGAAAACGTTTTATTTTCGAAATATTAATAAAATAATAACTTGCTAAATTTCCTCAATAATTTCTAAGTAAGTAAATAAAAAAAAGAAATAATAAATAAGTAACAAAATATTTACGCTGCATCCTAAAATTTCAAAACTCACTTTCCAATTAGCCAATTTTTTTTGTTGTATAAATTTCCTTTCTTTTTATAAATAAATATGATGTAATACTTTGTGCGTATTCCCCGAAAATATATCCCACTCCTTTCATCGAAACAAAATTTAAATGTTTCACTTTGTTATTTTAAATATTTTATTCTAAACTTTTTCCCATTAATATAACAAAGATGCGAATTTTGGGTTTCTTTTTTTTTCTATTGAGAAGTTTTAGTATAAGGAATGCTTATAAAAAATTGTTAGAATAAAGATTTAATCAAGGAATAGTGGAAACGCTTTTAAGGAATTCATTTTTAAATGCAACTGTTCCTTCTTGTTGTATAAAAATTTGCATTGAAAATTATGGAAATGAAACAAAATGACATTAATCTTTAAAAATAATTTGATTCTTATGTTCATTAAAACTGAAGTAATTGAAAATATTTTACTGAAAAAGTAATTACCACTATTGATCTGGCAAATCAACTGGCCTCTGAAGGCATTTCAAAAAATATATCTGTAACTCCAAAAATTTAAAATCCCTTGATAAAAAAATATTTCATGATATTAGTAAATGCTCCTGTGAGAGTATTGATGATATTAATTACTAGATGTCCATTCTCTGTGTCGTGTGACTTCTGTAAGATTTTCTTGATGTGTTTGGACTTACAGGCAAAAAGAAAAAGATTGCTTTGCTTGTGAAGAACTGAATAAGAACTTATTTTAAAAAGAAATTATTATATTTATGGAATTCAAATACTTAGGTTAAAAAATATTGTGTTATATATGAAATCAAAAATGAAGTAAAAGCGGAACCCTCAAATAATGCTGGAATCTAAAAAGAGTTGCATAATATATAAAGAACAAAATAAATCAAAGATTATATTGTAATTTAAATGAAATATAAAATAAAAAATATTACAGATATGTAAAGCTTAAGAATAAAAACTTGCATCATGTTTGATACAACAAAAACAATTAATAAAGAATATAGCTGTGAATCACAAATTAAAACTATAAAAAGATAATTGCGCTGTAAATGGAATGTTAAAAGAATTTTTTAAAACTTACCTTTGATTAAGAAATTCCAAATAAAAATAAACAAGGCATGAAGCACGAGATAGGTAGTAATATTGGGTCTATTTATTTACTTGTATTCGCCTACCTTGAGAATGTAAAATTTTAATAATTTGTGGAAATTTTAAGAACAAAAATAAAATAGATATAGCCTTCAAAGATTATATTAGGTTGGGAAAAAATTAATCCATTATTTCTGCGCGAACTTCATGTTTCGGGTTGGCCGTTTAGGTAAAATAAGCACCGTTATGCTCTACAATGTCTTGCCATTTTAAAGATAGCTCCTATTCTTCTCTGGTATTCTATGAGCGAGGCATTATGAAGCTCCATTAAAATGACAACAAATTGTAGAAGAAAACGGTGCATATTTAACCTCAACGAATAATCTGAAACATGTTGAATAAAGTGTTGAAGATCAAGTAAAAATAATGTTTTCCCCAACCTAATACTCCAAACATTATTAAGTCATTCTCACACTTTCTAGAAGATCTTTTTTTAATCTCTTTCAGGAAAGCTGTTCGAGCTACACTAGTCTTGGTACCACTTTTCGGACTCCACTTCTGCATCATCATTTACAGGCCACCGCAGTCCACTCGATGCGATTTGCTCACTGCGTACACTTACTTCAGCCACGCAATGGATGGACTTCAGGTAAATGCGAAATTCTAAGAACTATAAGTCATAAGGAGAATCTAAGAAATCATAGACTTGTTAAAAAATTAATATTAAGCAAATAAATTAATATAAAGCTTTCATGTTATTAAAGTATAGAAAAGAAATGACTTTAATTACTTACACTAGATCTGTTAATGCTGAAAGATAATGTAAGATTCTTTGATTTACCTTAGAATTTAATGTTATGCATTTGGAGTGCCTTAGAAATTATGTAATGAATAACAGCTCCAACATGATATTTAAAAATTTGTAAATTATAATAAGGCATATTTCTATAATACCATATGAAAAAAAAGTTTTCAAAATTCGATTATAATATTTTTAAGGGATATTTTCTCAATTAATCATCGTTAGACCGTACTTAGCGGATCTATTGTATCCTGGATAATAACAAGAATATGAAATAAAGCTTTATAAGCTATGTTAGTTATAAATAACGTATAAGAAGCTTCATCATTTGTAATTATTAATTCATTTATACATTTTTCCCGGTATTAAGAATTTTCATACATTTTGCATGTTTAAAAATTTTCTATGTCCGTGAGTAATATGATATGGCTTTACAGTGCTTGCGTTCTTAGATTATTCTAAGATGAAATTCCGAATTGTCTTTTTAAACATAATAATTTGATGTGAATGTTCTTACGCCCAATTCAGATGGCTAGACCATAAGATGCTTTGATTTTTTCTATATTTCTAGAAATCACTTATTTTTATTATTTCATAAAGTATCATGCTTCGAAATGGACTACAAAAACAAAAGTATTATTTTCCACATAGTATTAATTATTATATGATGATAATTAATATATTTACATTAAAAATATGTCATTATATTTGACTAAAAATATAAAATATATATGAGTAAAAATCATTTGAGAAATATTTAAAATATATTTGAGTAAAAATATAAATATATTTCACTAAAACTCATTTGAGAAATATTTAAAATTGATTTCAGCAAAAATATAAAATATATTTCAGTAAAAATCATTTGAGAAAAAAATATAAAATGTAGTTGAGTATAAATCATTTGCGAAAAATTTAAAACAGAATAAAAGTCTAAAATATATTGAGTAAAAATTTCTTAGAATTCTTCTATAAAATCAAAAATACCAAGATTCTATTCACAAAATTATTGAGTAACAACTATAAAAATTTACAAATAATTTTTCAAATCTATTCAAGTAATAAAATGATGCCACTAAAGTTTTACTCGCCTTACATGAGTTTTCAAACGAGAAACTCGGTTTATTCATTTTTTTAAAGAATGTAATGCTGTAATCGGTTACAAAAGAATTCTGAGTTCTAGTGTGCTTTTTGTTGCAATTTCTATGTTTCTTAAAAAATTATGGCTACTATACTAAATCGTCCAATATAGAATTTAACCAAAATGGAACAAAAAAGTGACTGTACTTTTGCGAAAAATATTTGAAAACAAAAAAAAAAATTTAAGAGAAATCTTTGGACTTTTATGTTTAGTAAATAGGATTGGGGACATTCTTTCGGACAAGGAATTCAGTGTTTGGAATTCAAGCGCATAACATTAATAAAATTATTTCCGTAAATAAATACCTTACGTCGTAAAACAGAGAATATCTACCAACCAATAGATGAAAAGAGAATTTCGAATATTTTCTTGTCTGAAACCCACACAGCTCCTTGAAAATTTATTTACGACAGATCTTGGAATAAATAAAAGGCAAAGTTAATAAATACCATTGTAAGATTTTATTTGTAGAAATTCTTTTTCGGCAATGTTTTCATCTTCTATATGTATTATTTTGAGATTCCATACATTTTTTATGAATTATTTTATTAGAATATAAGCAAAGTATATAATAGCAGTATGTTAAAATATCTATATATTTATTCAATAAAGGCACATTTAGGCTTTAAGAATAAGAGAGAAAATTTTGAAATATTATGTTATAATAATTTTTGTTATTTATGGTTATTGCTATAGAACTTTAAAATTTAGTTTAAAGAATAAATCATTTAAGCTTCTTCTTAGCTACATATTAAGTAAATGGAAGGTTATTGATGGCTTAATATAAAAAACGATTCTGACAAGTTAAAGCATTTTAAATTTTTATCAGAATTCAATAAAAAAGCAGACAATTTTCAGCCACATTTTTACAAATTTTTAATTATCTACTAACATTAAAAAAATTTCATCTATTATTACACTTAATAGCCCTTTACTTCTCCAAATAAAATTCTGATTGTAAAGAATTCACCACTTTATTTTATGGCTTGAAAATTATGAATTCAGTTGACTTATTTATCATAATCTAATATTTGACAAAAACATCTGATTTATCAAATAATCAATTTGATTTCAGTATTGAATTCTTTTTTTATACTTCTAATTAGAGACATATCTAACCACTATATAATTGTAATAAACATAATTACAACAAAATATATGAAATATTTTATATATTATCTATACTTTAGAAACCACTTACAGATGAATAAATTTCATTATTAAAATAAATATAAAATTGAATTTATACATCAAAGTCAATATAACAAAGACCTTTATAAATATAGTTCTATACGTACAGGGTAATCAGCAAATAATCCCTGGTTTCAAAATTAAATATCTCTACAACAAAGATCGATAGAATTATGCAGTTAGTTATGAAAATCGTTAACAGATAGCGCTCTAATCACAATGCCCAAAGACGATTTCAGTGTGGCGTAAAAAATGAAAAATGCCTCCGTATCTGACTCCTTGTGACCCCTTTCTGTGGGAAGTATTGAAAGACTGTCTATAAAAACAATCCCGCCACTCTAGTTGAGCTTGAATCGTTGATTGGTGTTAAATGTGATTCCATTTCCGTTGATACATTGCAAGACGTGGTGTCAAATGTCATTATTCGATTACGCCACCGCATTGTTTCGAACTATGAACATTTTAAAAAAATTGTATTTTGATTGCAAAGACCGCATGTCTTTTTAAGATTCCTGTGAGAGAAAGAGTTTTCAGAGCAGAGCACCATCTGTTAACGCTTTTTGTAACTAAATATTCTAACTTTTATACACTATTTTTACAGTTATGCTAATAAATGTTCAGTTTACCGCAGAATTCTATCGATCTTTTTTGTAGAGATATTTAATTTTGAAATCTGGGCTTATTCGCTGATCACCCTGTATATTCAAGGCATACAGAAATATATTATATGGTGGGAAAACGTCTGGAAGTTTAAAATTCATAGCACTTCTGTCATGAAATCTTTTGATGAAGAATTGATTAATCAAGTTTTCATTGCTTACCACCTGTATGAATTTTGTTGAAACTTAGTAGTTAAACATTAATATTATGTCAAAATGAATGGCACTGATTAAAAAAGAAATATTACAAAAGTTATTATTTTCATTTAGAAGGTATTAATAATAAAAATTATTTTCGTTTAGAAGGTATTAATTGCATGGAAATTAATAAAAAAACTAAAAGTTGAATTAATAAAAGTGAAAATGTTAAAGAATTTTTATAAAGCTTTAAAACAAAAAAAGTTTAATTAATGTTATCTCAGTCAGCTACATTCTTAAACATTTGGATGTGTACAATTAAAAAAAGAGAGCCAATATAAAGTAACCCAATTTCGTGTGCAGAATGATTTTCTGGATTCCTTATCATATCAAAAGCAGATATGATCTCGTAAACTATAGTGAAAAAGTTAAAAATAAAATTCCACTTGTTCTTCAACTTTCGGTAACAAACTAACATGAAAGTGTTTAACTCAAAACATTATAATTAATGCTGTATACTCTGATAATTTAGAGCATCTTTAACGACCACTGGTTCGTCTTTTGCCGTTTT
This sequence comes from Argiope trifasciata, assembly GCA_026543055.1. Lineage (NCBI taxonomy): Eukaryota > Metazoa > Arthropoda > Arachnida > Araneae > Araneidae > Argiope > Argiope trifasciata. Next base: position 243,174 of record JAPMOQ010023777.1, on the reverse strand, counting down.
TGGAAAACTATTTTTAAGTAATCACAGCTTTAAAAATTTAAATACAAGTGGCTTCACAAGGAAAAATTCATGTATTGGAATTGAAACAATATAAATAAAAAATGAATGCAAAGAAATTAAAAATAAACTAAAAAATATTATTGCAAAAAATAAACAATTCTTAAATTGCTCTAATCCATTGATGTTTTTCCCTAGCTTCTTTTTAAATGTTAAATAGAAATTCTATAAATATACCAGTAACAGAAACAATTTGTACAAAACAAGTTGCTTATATGCAGTTAACGCTACTCCTCTCTTATCTCATTTATCTCTTCATCTTCCTGTTTACCAAAAAAATGTAATATTTTATTGAAGTTCAATTCTTAATATATTTTTTCCTTCATTAGAGCATTAAAGAAATTTTAAAAGAAAAATTAACCAAGCACATAATGTATTATTGTTTCTGCTTTTTTTAGTCAATGTATCTTTCTAAAAGTAAAATTAATCTTGAAATATTACAAAACATCCAAAACCAATCATTCGTTTTCTTATTTCAGAAAATATTTAGCTTTTAAAAGCAGAGATTGGAAAGCTCCTGGTGATTTATATGATTATTTTTCATCAAACGATGAAGGAGCATTATTAAACACACTCATTATAATTTCACATTAGACAATTTTTACATATTCTGAATTTCTTGTATGAAATGTATGAGATTTGGAATCCATAATATAATATTAGAAACACGTTATTGAGTAGTTCAGGGAAAACATAAAATATACATTTACCTTCCAATTAGAATTAAAATACATACTGCAGGGTATTATAAACAAAAACCAACAACTAAAGATCAAGATAATAAGATTTTGGTGATTTTTTATTTGATTCAGAATACCATAAAAAGGTGGCATTGAAAATTCTTAAATTGAATTATTGATAAATTATTCAAAGACGTATTACATTGTCACCTTAATTGGTATTTATTGTACTTACTCATACGTGATATATGAAGTGGTATTTATATTTACAGATAATTGATATAAAATTAAAAAGAGGGTATAATTTTTATTAATCAATTTCTTTTTAAAAAATTTAAAGTGAGCAGAAAATATAAATTGTGTTTAATTCTTTTCTTCATTCCCTAGTTTTCTTAAGAACGTTTAAGTGGAATATGGCGCTCTGAATATCTGGTTTTCTCCACAATGCTAGCCGTAGAAAAAAAATATTGCCTTTCATATCTTGGTGACATTGTCGATTTAGATATAAAATATAAACTACGTATAATAGACCTTGTATTACTAATACGATAAAAGAAATCCAAAATACATTTCAAATGCAAATGCATGACATTTTCTTCAAAGCAAGCATAAGTATAATTTGATCGTCTTAATCAGTATAAATTTATTAAAGCCATTTAAAACATGCATTCAAAGCTTCCCATCTCAGAGATATTGAGGCATCTTCTACAATAAGACAAAGTATGGTCCAATAGAATAACACAATCCTTAATGAGGAACAAACTGTATATCTTAAACATTTCCATGCCTAATTGAGATATAAATAACCATATAGTGACGAAAAATACTCAACATGTGTATTGTTTTTATGTGATGAGCTGTCCAAAAGCATGATAACGATTACCAATGCTTATACAATAAAATAAAGAATCAAAACACAACTAAAGAGTACATAAACCTAACGCTTTCCTTAAACTATAGCAGAGGTGTCCAAACTACGGCCCGCCAATTGATTTTATCCGGCCCGCGGAGGGTTTTAAAACATAATGATGCTTTCGCTTTGTTGGAAGTTGGTTTTTTTTTGCAGATGTTGTGACACATGTAAATACCTTAAACTTAAAGTTCCAAGGGAAAAACAATTTAATTTGTGATTTATACTCTCACAGTTCGAACAAAACTACAATTATTCGAAAGTCAAGTGACTGAATGTAATTTTACGCATTTTCCGTGCTGCGATGAATTTAATAAAAAAACTGAAGAAAAATTTCCAATTGCATTTGCAGTAAAGATCATCGCCGATTTAAAAGAAAAATTTCAAAAGCAATTTTCTTATTTGGACATGAATTCAAAAGAAATTCGGCTGTTCCAAAATCCATTTGATTGCAACGTTGCTGAAATTTCAAGCCAGCTTCAAATAGAAATTATTGATCTTCAAGCAAACGAAAAAATCAAGGACAAATACAAGGAAGGAAACTTAATAGATTTTTATAAATATTTGGATGCAAAAGAGTTTCCAAATTTGAAGAAATTTGCTCGTAAATTCATTTCAATGTTTGGGACTACTTACGTGTGCGAACAAACTTTTTCTCGAATGAAGTATCTCAAATCAAAATAAAGAGCAAATTTATCTGATGATCATTTGCAGTCATTGCTTATGATTGGTGTAACAAATTTTGATCTCAACTATAAAGACATTCTTCAACAACAACAAAAAAAAAAAAAAAAAACAGTTTCATCATTCGCATTAGAAGTTGCATGAAAATATTTCAATTTATATAAAATAATTATATAATTATACTTTGTTTGTTTAGTATTTTGTATTTTCAAGTTACAATAAAATAGTATTAATTAATAGTATTTAATGCTACTTTACTCATAATGATATTTTTCAATTCGTATATACATGTGTCCCGTATAACATAAATCTAATTTCGATCCGTCCCGTGCCGCGAAAAGTTTGGACACCTCTGAACTATAGCAAACAAGCAACAAATCGCTGTCAAACTATAGCACAAACCGTTTCAAGATAATTCGCTAAAGATTATCTCTCCAAAAAGATCGACGATATCTCCGTAATGTTATATCTTCGACATTTTGATTATGTCTCTGTAGAATGGTATCGAATGCTTTGAAACAAATCTTAGAAATCGAGTTCTAATAAATCTAGAGCTAAGATTCTAGAATATTCTTTATCTTCTATTTTTGAAGATATTGCCCAAGGGTCATTGATTCCACATCTATATTATCTGTAAATATATTCATATCTATACCTATTTATATCTGTAAAACTGTCTTTCTTACCAGAAGACTTATCTCACAAATAAACAGTATTACGAATTTATAAAAATATCATTTGAAAGCCAAATCACGAGTAGCCCATTCCTAATATAACATTTTGGGGTTTATGCAACATCTTTCCTTCCTTCGATGCCGAATTTTCTTGAAAGGTAATTTACAGTTTCAGAAAAAATACAAAGCTACAGGTACTGTGAAAATAAATTAATGCATGAGGTAACATCATTATAGAGTTAAAACGTGTGAAAGGAAGTTTCGGGTCTTCATTTAAATGGACAATGCTAAAGTTGCATAGTCGCGCATAATAGTTACTTTGAAGGAATTACCAACTAAATAGACTCTCTATGTGCTCATCTTTCCATAGTAAAATTTCTAAAACTTTATTAAATATGGTAGCATATTCTTCTTACATCTAAGTTTATTTTCAAATTATAAGTTTCTGTCATATTTGAAGTAATTTTTTTGTGAATTCAAGTAGATTTTGTAAAATGTTATATAAAGGCAACAATTTAATTTTGCATTCGTTTTATGAAATGGAACCCAAAATTTTCTTACTTATCTTTTGTTAACTAATCTATCATATAAAATCCTAATCTCTCTATTCCAGTACCATGGACAAATCAATTTGCATTTTCTTTCATATATAAGATGAAATAAAAATCGAGTGTTAGTTCCCTTTCTTAAATTGATTTAAATAAAAATTAACAAAAAAAATATTTAAAAAATTCGAAATATTGCCGTTATATCACATACCTCAAGTTTTTATACAATTTGTTTGTTCTGAAAATATTATGCACAATATATTCTGTGAATTAATAATATTTTTATCTTTCATTGTCATCTGCAATTGTAGAAATTTTTGTCTCAGTAATCTTCATAATTTTTATATTACTATTTACTCTCACCCTTGATTTCTAGTCTTGTTTTGGATTTCGTTTTGAGGTTTGACAAAAGTTGTGGTGAAAATTCCATATATCGAAATTTATATATCTAAATCAAGACATTATTTGGGTTTACATGTTCGGAGATAAACAAAATAATTCTTCGTGTGGCATATATTAATTTGACTAATCTATTATCTTGAATCTATCAATTTTAATCTTTTTCTTGTCATCTATGGAGATTTTATTTTTAAATTAACTCTTAGCATGGGGTTAAAAACCAAATATTCAAAACTTGAATTTATATTTTGGGTTTTTTCTCTTCATTCAACTGAAACCAAAAAGTGGCCTAGAATTAAACTTTTAATCACAAGATCACATGTTAAATTTACTTCATTAAAGTCATTGCGTTGTTAAGATCTTGTGCGTATGCCTGCAAAAGTACATACTTACGAAAGTCAACATTTTATTGAATAACATCAAAATTTGATAAATATTAAATTTTAGAGTGACAAATTTGTATACCAAATATTGTTTTACTTGCCATTTATGTTTTATAATTTCTGAGTTAATTTATACTCATATAGTCAAACGGATGAACTTTATCTGAATAAATTTCTTTCAAAATTAGATAAAAATCTACAGATTTGAAGTAGAGGTCATAATGCTAAATTTTATCGTTTATATAAAAGCGTTTTTAAATTTTAATGCTTAAAGACACAAAGTATGACATAAGACATAAATGTAACCTGCGGATGTGGTCTGCCTATAAAACTTTTGCACACACTAATAAAATTGTAATCCGATATTACTAGTTATATGGCATTGAAATTATAATAATTACAAAATATTAATCTTTAACTTGAATATGGGTTTTGTATTATATCTAAAGTTATATCTTTGTAGTTCTTATAATTAAACCCCTCGCAAGATTAATAATATTCTAAAATCAAATATGTTTTTAGATGAACATTTCCCAAGCTGTGAAAAATCGACACAAAATTACACTTGCGATCATAACATACTAGATTTGATAGATTTAAATCATTGTGTTTCTGAGTTTAAATGATTCTGAAAGTAAAGACTGACATACGATCAACATCTCGTGGGATTTGGCTAAAATTTTGATCTGTATATGTATTATAAAAGTTAAATGTGTTTACTAACAGTATTTATCTTGCTCTTCATCTTTTTAATTATCGGACTAACTTATATCAGAGTAACCGGACAGAACAGATTTCTTCTGAACGGATTTGGCCCAAGGTTTCAGAGAAATATATCATTTTGAAGTAAAATCAGTCTATATCAAAGTGTTTTTGAGTTATAGTTGTCAAAAATAGACAGGTATTTTTCAAAAATGTTTTTCAACATCATTGATGCCTAAACCATGTAAATTCGTCACCATCTCTAGTCCGTATTCTTAAAAAATTATAATATTCTCTATGTTTCATAAATGAGAATATAAAAATGTTCGTATTCTGAGAGGTCTGAAAGGTAGTGGTTCGCTAAAATCTCGTGTTCGAAGAGGTTAAATATTACAATGCTTTCCCTTTTCATACTTCATGTCCAAGAAAGTAAAAATAGTCATATTTTCTCTATTCATGTATCATTCTTTTCCACATATCCTGCAGCATATATCATTCAGAATTCTTTCCATGACTACTGATTTTTCTCAACAGTTTCCGAGCAAAGATACTTCATCTCAAATCACCTTTTATATTGCTACCAGATTCCTCAGGCATTTTGAGAAAAGCTTGAAAACCTCATAATACCACAACACTTCAACAGTAAAAAGAGACAAAATAGAACTATTATTGTCTTTCATAACGCATCACCGGTAGTTTTCTTCCTGTTCTTGAAAGAGGGATATTTATTAAATTCCGGGGATACTTGAAAGGGATAAATCTATTCATTATTAGAAAGATTGTCAACAATACTCATCTAATAAATATCAAGAAATTAGGGAACCGTAATTTTAGGAAATGATTATCCACCC
>JAPMOQ010023777.1:189354-222286 GCA_026543055.1 Argiope trifasciata | reverse complement strand
TCCTAATGCATTACCATGTACAAAACTTATCAAAGCGCTGGTATCCTGCATAGGAGTATAGCGTGTATTTCCCGTGATCTTTACACCCCGGGTTTGAGTCCCGGTTCGGGTATGGTTATTATTTTGTGTTCAAACCTTGAGTGCTGTGAATGCGCCCCCCTGTAAAAAGAGGTTGTGCAAGCGAATGTAAAGCATGAAGTAGCTAAGTCATACTCTTGCCCTATTTGGCACTACTAGAAAAACAAGGGACGCTAATTATGGCTTAAATCACTGACAGCTTTCTGTCAGTGGGCTTGTAAAGTGCTATATGTAACAACAACAGCAACATACTTATCAAAGTTTAAACACAACAATAATTTTAATGTGAAGACCTGTAAGATCTTATTATTTTGTATTACAAAAGTGATAGTTTTTTAATTATTTAAATTTTTTTAAATATTACAATTTTAGGAAATCAAAAGTTGTCAGAATATTTTTATCAGCGTCTCAAACTTAATAAATACCTCAAAATAAAATACCTCTTTTGATACATAAGTCCTATAAAATCTTTTTTTTTTTCATTTTATTCAAAAATTGATTTATAATAATTAATGTATTTTACAAACATATTTCTTGAATGTTTTTAATATATGCCTTGTATCATTATATATTATATGGTATTATAATTTTCCGTCTTTATTACTTAGTTTGTTATAGTTTGAGAAAATAGCACCCACATCATATTATATAAAATCTGTTTTTTATACAGACCGGTAATGCATTTTTCGCTGATATATAAATTTTATATTAGTAAATAAACCAATAAGATTTGTTTAAATACGATTTTTTCCCATCGACAATTTTTTTCCTCGCATCCTTTGGAAAGCGTTGCTTTCTTTGCTAGAGACGAAACCGTTGCCCTGAACGGACAGCTGCACCGAAAAGAGAAGAATGCAAGACGGGGCGATCCAATATTTACCGATCACAACTGTCAAAAGAACAGGAGCTTGCCCAGGTATCTGATTACAGCGTCTAGAGGCAGGAGAGACACTCCAATCTACCCAGAAAATGAAGTGTCAGTAAACATCTGTAAATCCAGTTTTGCTGTCCACGGCAAATACATTAGATTCGCTTCGAACGAAAACGTAAAGCGTTTGAAGAAAAACGTCGAAGATCGAAAACATTTGTTGGGATTATTCCCCTACCTGTCTATTGGTAAATTCAATCATTTTTTAAGCAGTAGATGGCCATACGTTATCGCGAACACTGATGTGAGAACTTTTTGAGAAAGGATTTCATGAAAGTTCTTCAACAAAAAATAAATTGGATTTGGTGATTTATTTCTTTTCCGAAAACACAATAAAAAGAAAGCAAATATGTTTTATTTTTATTATTATTTAATATTTCAAAGTATAAAAAGATCATGTTTTCTCTTGTTTCAAAGTATGAGAATATGAGGAGATCAAGCTCATGATCACATAAATATTTGTATTTAATACAAATAATAGATCTTATTTTTCCTAACTCTTTTTAAATAGTAAAAGGTTTCGAAGTACAAAAAAAATCCTTTATATTAAAGTGAACAAAGTATTGTGACTCAGTAATCCAATTATGCAGCTGGAAGTTTCTTAATTTGTGTTGGGCGGCGGTGGACTATTGGTAAGATCTCGGCTTCGGAACCAGAAAGTTTAAGCTTTAAGACCAGATTCCACCAAAGAACTGCCGTGAATGCAGTCCTGGCGCACGTTAAATAAATCGGAGCTAAACCACACTAGTATGGATAGTCACCAAATAGCATTAGTGTTGCTTTAAAACTTGAAGTTAATATTAATAAACTAATTTTAATTTTTCTCTCCTCGTTTGGATTTCATAAAACTATTATTTAGAAACTGACATTTCTGAATACTTATTTTGAGACAAGTAGAATAGAACAAAAATGTCAATAATCCTAATTTCGTCATATAAGAACAGACAATTTTTATTTTAGAAAACAAACATCTAATAATCGAATTTTATATGGAATCTACAATCAGGTTTTGAATTTTGTTTTAAGTAGAAATGTTCTTATTTATATCTTTAACTTCTTTAAAATATATTAGTTGGAAAATTTCTTTCTTCAGGTTGCTTAATAAAGCAATGATTAGATTTTCTTAATAAAAGAAAGATTAGATCGTCTGTTTATTATGTCGTCTTTTATGATGTTTCAAAATTCCCCAGTCTCTTATTTCTGAGAAACAAATATTTTTCATAAATGGATTTGAATTCTAATAGTATATATATGCTTTCCTATTCAGTTTATGAGAAAACGGGTAATGCGAGGTATATTAAAATTTTATTTATAACCTTTCTCAAAGTACCAGACAGTTATTACTTTATAAGAATGGAAATTTCTAAATCATTATTGAACATCACATTTTGATATTATGAGAATTCATTACAAATTTCATTACTTAAACGGATAAAAGAGATATTTAACGAATTTTAATTCACAACTTTTTAAAATTTGCCTTAGATAGTAAAGGAGGCGGAAGTAATTAGTTGAAAATGACAAATTTGTCCCCATATTTTGTTCTAATGCGCAAAGTATAAGGAAAGAAGTCTTATTGCAAATTCGATTTAAGATTTAAATAATGTTTGGAACGGAATTTTCAATAACAAACAAGCTTATAATTGAATTTTATGATAGTCTGTTAAATGGAGCATTGCCTTGTATTGCAGTGGTCTTCGTACTAAATTAATCTGACTCAACTTTTTTTGTAAGGAAGCTATTTCAAACTAATTATATACATGGCTTATGAATTAATTTTCTGGGATATTTGGCTGCGTATTACTCCAACTGTTAAAAACATTTCTCTTATCATGGTGAACAATATTCAGTTCAAGATCATATGTGTATCACGAATGATCAAAAAAATAATTTAGAAGACTAAATGAATCTAAAGAGATAAAATGCGTCTTCCTTCTCATTACGGGAACACGGTGTTTAAAAAATCACGATTAACCAATTTCCTATCTTACATCTCTTGATAATTCGTTGGGAAACGCATTTATGTAATAACACGAAAATGCTTAGCAAGTATTTTTATGAAGTTTTTCGAAATGTTGCTCTGTAGATAGTCATTGCATGATTCATAGCTTTTTTTACTATATCTAGATAGCATTTATGAGACAACAACTGTCCCTAATCCAATATAAGTATTTGGAAATAGGATTTAAATGTACACTCTTGATGATACTAAATATTTCTAAAAATTAGTAGCAATAATTTTTATTCATGGGTTCACAATTCGGCAAATATTTCAATATATACCTGCGTCTTATACTTAAGTGCAAACAGCAAAGTGAAGAGTTTTCACATGGATTGATTAACTCACATGGATTAATTAATTGAGAGATTCACATGGATTGGATCGTGATATCTGAGTAATATTTTTAAGCAGATCTTAGTTTAAATTAACTGAAAGAATTTACTAGAATTATGTACCTAAGACTTTGTTTGTAAAACTGTAAGTAGAAATTCAAGATTATATTAAAAAATAAACACTGGATTTATTTTATTTCTCTATAGTCATATTAAGAAGACCAAACCTAAAATTAATCACCAAACTGATTTTTTGCATTTTTACATCTGTCACTGGAAATAATAAAATTTCGCAAAGAAATAATAAAATCTTATTAACCGAACAAAAAAGGAGTAAATAATGTGATTACATATTTCAATCTTTATCTAATTATAAATCCATATTTCTATTATGCTACACTTTTACTTTTCGAAAATAAGAAGCTTTTTGAAGGAGATAATCTTTGCTTTGATTTCTTGCAATTATTATCCCCTCAATAAAAATTGATAAATGTATCGAATTATAAGTTCATTATAATTTCCGAACAGTTATCTAATATTCTAAAGACACTGTGAGCTGTATAAAAATGATCTTATCGGCGATCTTTTCGATTATTATTTAATGTATTGTTTATGATCAATGATTATAAAAGTTGAAGTACATGAACACTAAAATAATTCGATATAAAGTTGAACGAAATTACACAGATTATCAAAATTGTTCCATAAAATTTGACGCTTGTTTAAGACAAAGAATATTATTAGAATAATAAGCTTTATCTTTTAATTTTCTTTAATTGAAATAAATAAACTCTCTTAAACTTTAGAATTATGTTCAGTATTAATATTTACTCTAATACCAAATAAATATTTTTAATATTTAATTAGATACAATAACATATCACATGGCATTCAAGTAACCTTGAATTTCAGTTGTCAGTAACTAAATATAATATTATTCAATCAGTTTCCTTAAAAAGAAACCTAAGAATCATTTACATTCACACCTCTCTAAACAGAAAGGAATGATTAATTCATTTCCGAAAGTCATTAATTTAATAACTTCCTTTTTTTGTTTCAGGGATTGTTGGTGTCCCTCATATTCTGCTATATGAACGGGGAAGTAAGTACTTACAATTCTATTTTTATTAAATAATGATTACCTGATCTTTCAAATTCAAGCCTCCAATGAAATTATATTTCAGTGACTAAATAAGATAATTGTGGGGAATTCATTTATTTTCATTTTCGGCTCTATGTCTTTGCATTCCTTTCATTAAACACAAAAAAGAGAAACAAATCAGCATTCGTAATTGTTATAAATTAATCAGTGATCTTGGTTTTGGATAATAAATCAATTATAATGATGAAATCAATATTCATTATTTAATGTCGTGTAAACATATTTACGTTATAACATTGAAATTGCATATTTAATCAATAATTAGTCCTTAATAACCTTTGATTTGATGTATTTAATGAACCATAATTTTGTAATAACCTTAGAATAAAATAATCAATAAGCTATAATTAAATATTAAATCTATCTTATTAATAATTTAATAATAATTTCAAAATCTCGTTCATATTTACTATTTCATGGTCAATAATTATGAAACCTTAGGTTTAATAGATGTTATCTATACATCAATTAATATTAATAAAACGAGTATTCAATTAATTAAAGATAACAGAACAAAGATATTATTGCTCCCTTTTTTTTAACGGATCTGCATTGAAAATACAATCCCCTGATAAATGAAATTTTGATTAATAATATGCTTGATAAATTTTGAAACTTGTAGTTTGAATGTTAATTGTACAGCCATTAGAAAAAAATGCCCGGAAAGCCATTATACTTTATTGAAAATTAGAGATAAAAATAAATTTTTTCAAGTTACCCATTATATATCAAAGAAAATAACATTTCAATTTTGATTATAGTATACTTAGCAATCATTCAATTGATCTGCTATTGAATGTTGAATTTATCAAACAATAAATGTTAAAAATTATTTTTTTAATTGCCATCAACAGAACAAATCGCAAAATATAAACTTGATTATATTAAGAGTTTTAATTTTTGTAAAACTTAATTTTAATCAGTCATAATTTCAACGAATATTCAATGTTTACATAATACATAAACCGATATTCCAGAAAGCAAGGTAAAAATTTATTTTTTTCATGTATATAATGGACCTCATTCTTAATCCAATAGAGCATAAATATTTTCCCTATTTTACAATTAAAATCTTCATATCTTATTCTGTTTTTTATTAATTTATTTTTTATTCATGGGTCTAATTGCCCTTTATGCCTAATTCATGTCTAAATGAGAGTTATTTTATTAAGAATCACTTAATTTAAAATTATGTTGAAAAGACTCACTCCAAAGATATATGAAGCTCACCAATGCCGGATGTTTTTTTAATTGATGCTACTGAAAGATCTCTGTAGCTCTAACTATCAGTCGCAAAGCCACCAAATTTTGTAAAGAAACTAGTGACGGCATGGAAAAAAGAATTCACGAAAAAAAAATTTATTTCGAGAAGTTACTGAGAGGTGTAAGGTTTATTTATTAAATTTTAAGTTTAACTGCAGGATAAAAGTTAAAAAGCGACAGGAAACGGATAAATGTTTATTTAACGAAGGATTAATTTTTCCATAAATCGGCTTTATGTGAAAAAATAACTTCTGAAAATAGTTACAAATTTTAAAAAAATAAAAAGTGGAGTTTCTATTCGACTTCCATTTTATTATTTTTCTGTTCTTTTTATTCAGTATAATTGCATTTCCGGAGAAAACGTCGGCTATTTACTATATTACCTCCACTTTTTTGGGCTAAATATTGCATTCTGTACACGTTACTCTCTATAACTGAATGCAACTTTTCAGATGGCAAGCTCACAACATTCTTTGATATGTTTTACTATAAAACAGATAAGTTCGAGACTCCACAAAGATAAACCTTTATAATTAACCGCACAAAAAAGAGTCGCATGAGGTTAAATCCTGGAAGCGAGGTGGTCATGCACCACAAAACAGGAACTAATTAGTCTTTCTTCTGTAAAAAAGGGGAGCAAAAGTTGATATATGGCTGTACCAATATATATGGTGGTGTTTCCTTCTGCATAATGCCAGCATAATTTTATCTAACTATTGCCTTGCTGAAGCTGTGGGATAGCAAATCTACTCAGCATATCATAATATCTTTGAGAGTTTGCGGAACAAGTTGGTGGTCCTTCTTGGGTAATACTCTAAAGAAATTATGGTCCGATGAGAAAGTCTAATGTAACAAACACCATACCAAATAGTTACTTTTCAAAAATGGAGTGAGATTTCTTGTAATGCATGGGTTTGTTCAGATAGCGAAATTCTAGAATTCTTAATGCTAACAGTCCCATTAAAAAGATGGACTTCATCACTCTGGAGAATTTTCTGAGGTCCAGTCTTGTTGACCTCCATCCTGGTAAAAAATTTCAAAATAAAGATTAATCGAAGATCACAATCTATAGGTTTTAATTTATGCAAAAGGCTAATTTTATTTGGATAAAATTGAAGAATTTTTCTTAAAACTTTCCATATTGTTGAAGCGCTAACATCCAGTTGTCATACGACACCACGTTGACTACTATTAGCAGCAGTGCTTGTCTGATTTCTTTCAATAATCGCAATAACAACATCTGAGATAGTATCCTCCGGTACCGGTTTTCATCCTGTACCAGGCCAAGTTGATCTTTGCATGTAGTCTGATTATTGCGAGTAAACCTAATTTTTTTCAAATTTTTTAATCATTGATTTCACTACATTAATTGATATAGGTCCTTTACATAAATAATTTCAACTTCTAAATTAACGAATAGTGGGCTACGCATTGTATTGATTAAGATTAAAGAGCTTCAAAAAAATGTACCCTGTGCTGATGTGAGGCTCATTTTACAAATCAACTAATACTTGAAAGGATTGTCAATGCCCCTTTTTTCTTAATAACTCAAAATACTGGAGCTGATGTCGAATACGTAATTGGATTTCGCATTTTGTAATTTTTCCCCGTTTTTTATGCAAAATGTTAGATGTCTTAAGGTGCAAAGCGCCCCATTTTGCACTGTCGGCAACTTTTGGAACTAAATTATTTTTCCCTTATTCCTTTTTTCCATGCCGTCAACAGTCACAGTACATAATTTGGTGGCTCTGTGATTAATAGTGGAAGTTGCAGAGGTCTCTCAATACCACCAGCTAAAAAAATCTTGTATATTCACTGCGCAATAGAATGAATCTTCAAAGCAAAAAATACTTGTCGAGATAAGATCTCGGAGTTGTTATCCCTGAATCTAAACTTGAAACTGTCACCAGGTATCATTGAGGTTTAAGAATTAATTTTCAACAACAATTCTCAATAAAATTTGAGTAGGATCGCAAATCAGATGCATGTGTCCATTTTGATTCGCCTACATTAAATCTGGTCTTTCCATACTGTCGTATTTCTTCATTTCGGATAAATTAAAAACATGTTATACGAAATCTTTGATAACTAACTGGAAATTAAAACCGAAAATATAAGCAGGTTGACATCAATATGTCCAATGATTGTTATGAAGCCATAATAAACTTTGTGTACTTCGAACGGGGGAAGATTTTTTTTTATTTACTGCTTAGAAATTCAGGTACAGTATATGCTTTGTTATCTCTATTTTATTTGTCTTGCAATTCAATATCATAACTTGGAATTACTACGTTGTTTATCAAATTTGATCTGAGTTGAGCTTCTATATAACTCTATTGTATTCTATCAGTGCTCTACACTTAAGATAATATCTTGATCTTTCAACTGTTGACCTCTCAGACAACTACCCGATTTTCAGTTTCCTGCCTTATTTTCCTTTTTCAAAGTGTGCTATTTACTTTCATTACACTACTCACAAAATCTTAAATTTTTTAAGGAGTTTCAATTAATTTTGCATTTTTTCATAAAACTGTTCTAATGGAACAAACAAGTAATTTATTGCAGAAGCTCCTTGAAGAAACTGTTTAGTTTTTTCTTTCAAATATTACTTTCACCAATCACTGAATAAACAGTAAACACTAGCTGTACTATACTCCCTAATCAGTTATAGCTTATTTCATCTGGCATTTTTATTTGATTTGACATAAATTGCAATGGAATATAAAAACAATCATCAAATTATAACCGATTATGTTGACATAGTGTACTAAATAGGGACAAAAGGCTCTAAATTTAAATTAAGAATGCAGGATTCAGTGATATCAACATAATTTTCTTTACTAAACAACATATAAAGTAATTCACAGCTTAATTTAATTATAAATTACTTTAAGATGAAGTGCCATGCGAGATTAATTAAAAATGCAGTTACTGCTTGCGTATTCCTTTATTATTGCATAGTTTTTAGGATTATTTCATATAGTCCTTATACCATATTGTGCGTACTTCTTTGAGCATCTTTGTTTTCCAAATCTATTTAAAGAATGTCAAAACAAAATCAAATCCTATCCTTTCCTTCACAAATTACAGCTTGTAGATTGTACTTAGAAATAGCCTCTTGTTATTGATTTATATATTCTGCTGTAGTTGCTTTCATTGTTCTCTTTGATGTTTTTAAAGCTCTAAAATGAATCAGATTTTGCCAAAAAAAACTATTCTTTATTTATATTTTACATATTAGAAACCTCCAGAAAGCTGAAGATTTTCAGACTTAATGCAACATATCAAATACAATGCTAAAATTAAGTATTAAGTTCTTTTAAATATGCTTCAAAAGTATATTTAAGTTTTTCTATATACTTGTACAAAATCTGATTCAATTAGCATAGATTTGAGCCATCGCACTTTTTCAACAGATCCTGCATCTGTTATGGCGCACGATCGAGAAATTCAGGACAAATCGCCAACTCCCACCGGTTGCCAGCAAGCGACGTTCCACCTGCTTTTTATCCCTTTCTTCGATCAGGACACATCGTGAGCAACATGACCTGTAGAAAGTAGGTTCCCTACTCCTTTTCTGCTTCATAACCTATGAAAATGTTTCCTTTCCCGGAAACCTAATATGCATGAATTCTTCCTTTTTGTTTAAGTGGCTGGATTACATGTTAATATCATAGAGATAATATTTAGATATGCAAGTCAGATTATTTTCCATGGCACATAATTATATTTCCATCATTTTATTATCTGCAGAAAAATCTAACTGGAATGAAGGAAAATAAATCATGTGTAAAAGGATGGACGATTATCTTTTAAAAGAATATTTATTTTTGTTTCAAATATCTAATTTAGAAAATGAAACTTTTAAATTACTTCTTTTTTGTGTGATTCTGCGAATACAGAAATCTATATATAAATTGATGTAAATAAGCAAATTTGACAGCAGTGAGAAATGAAATACTTGGATATCTCAGAGTGATTTAAAAATCTGGTTTAAAATATTTTGTTGAAAATAAGAAATTCATAGCTATACATTTAAGATTCGTCTTGTTCTACGATAATTTGTAAACATGATTTTACGCAGAAATTTTGATACTTGTTAGTGCTTCATTTATTTTTATCGATGTATTTATTATTCATGCAGCTTGAATAAATAAAGAATTTACAATGTTTCAGTTGATCATTAAACTTTTATAATGAAGATATAAAAGACTGAGATCAAAGATTATTAAAAAAGATATATGTGGCGATTTTCAAAGTAGATATTCGTTGAAGTTATTATTTCCTCAATAAATTATTTTTAAAGAAGTTAACAATCATCTTACATGAAAAAATACTAAATATAATTTCAGAATAAGTTAGAATTTTGAGTTACCTATTTAGTTAAAATAATTACTACGTATATTGCCTCTTCTTCATCAATGAGAGCCGAACACTACTCATATCATTATTATTTTAAATTATGAAATCTTGATTTGAATAAATCTACAATATCTCAATCTATTTTTACTCTCTACTCAGTGACTACCTGTGTTTTATGTTTGACATATTGGTTGACTGCAGTTTTTCTCACTCAAGATGTCATCATTAAAAAAACCATAATTTGAGTAGTGTTGGGCTCTCGGTTTTGAAGAAAGGACGATACATACAGTACTTATTCTAACTAAAGAAGTATTTCAAATTTCTAACTTATTCTGAAGTTATATTTACTATTTCAAAAAAATTATTTTTTGTAGATCTGAATTATAATACATATTCACAAAAAGGCTTTTACTTTGTCCAAAATTAAAGATCATGCAGAAAGGTCCTAACTATCATCAATTCTTACAACTAAGTAGTTATAAAAGTTGACTTAAAATGGTTTGAATAATCATAAAGTCAATGTCTGTCTTAATGGTATATCCAGTTTCATTATACACTTATTTCTAACTTCAATTACATAGAAGGATTTCATGTCCTCCAATAACACGGTCCTTATTTGATCCTGTAAATTTATCTTTTCACTTTCTCTCCAGCTAATAAGAGCTGTTCTAATAAGTTTCGTTTTATAAAATATCACGTCTAAATCCTTGAATTAGTGAAGTATGTGAATGTTTTGATTATAAATACAAAAGTGGCAAAAAAAGAAAGGCAGATAACAAAGCATACTATGCCTTACAATAAATCCTACAATTTGATGCAGTTGATATGCTCACATTTATTATGATTTTAACATTATTTGCTTTTGAGATGTTGACGCAACTTTGTTCGACATTTCTTTTTTTGAATTCTTTCTAGGTAATATACCTTCTGAAGCGCACCTATCAAAGGTACCGCTTGAGACACGGGATTGGTAGAGGAAGGACTCAGTCCAGTGTCATGATGCACCCTGTTTCTGTGACTCAAGTCTCATCCATGATTGATACTCAAACAAGTCAGGTTGGATTACATTACAGAACAAGAAATGGGGACAGACCACGTGATTCTAACAATTCGGGGTTAGATGGAAATGCGGTTGTTGAAGATGTTGCAGTGGTGTGAAATGTACAAAACTATTCAAGTTATTATTAAGATTTTGCATGCGTTCAACAGTATATTTCAAATACATCAACAGTAGTACTTGATTGTAATTAAATCTGTGTATGACATAATACTATTATGAAATCACGCATGTAACCAAAGAACATGTTTTAGAATATTTCATGATTGTCTTTAAGTCCTTCTGTTTCATCTGTACTTCTCAATCCCAATACTGTTCAGTGTAAATAAAAGCATCTTATCAATGGAAAATGTACTCGGGTCTTTTTGTTGAGTCTCATTTTGTTCTACCAATTGCTACTCAAATATTAAAAAGCTTTTTCGTAATCCCTTTCTATATCATAAGTTTAACTAAATTGTAATGGCAAATGAAACACCAGATTGTTGAAAATAATCCTTTTTCATATAAGCTAATAAAAGATTTTTTCCAAAAGCAAAATAACAATAAATTGTAAGATACTCTATCTTATTTAAAAGAAGACGTAATATTTGATAGATTAGTCGTTCTATATCCGTTTCATCAAGCGTGAAAAAGACGAAAAGGAAAATGAAACTAATATTGCATCTATTAATGTATTAAAAACTATTATTTTTTAACAATAAAATTCTATAATTCTTAAATATTTTGATCTTTCTATTATTTAATTAGATGAAACTTTTACAATGATGTATAAAGGTGTTCACTAAAAAGTCCTATAATATTTAAAGTGTCTGAGAAACTAATTGTAACTTTTGGATCGAGTAATAAAGTTTTATATAATTTAATTTCTTAAAAGGTAGAGAGACGATTAATTGTTGCATATACAAAGCACACGCACGATGGTGTAAGAGTTAAAATAATGCGTAAATGATTCCTTTTGTTTTAAAAAAACTAAACAAAGGGAAAGAAGATATATAACATTTAGATATTTCTGTTGCCAGCTGCGAGAAAACGAAGTGTATATATTTAAAAACATAGGGAGTAGTTCCCTCGGAGTTTCTTTGTTTACAATAAATTTGACATAGAATTAACTAATAATGCATTTACAAAATTAAGTTTGATTTCATTGCTCAAATAATTATTTTTGAATTATTGCGTTTTCATGTATATGAAAGTACAGACCAACATTCAATTAGCAGATTTGACAGATGTAATTTTGACAAGAAACTGTGCTTTAGATGTTCACTCTGTGTATAAAATTTTTTCTCTCTTCCTCTTGCACTTTCTATTTGCATAGAAAGATTGAGCTGAAAATTTAATGGTTAACTTACAATCCCCTTACAAAATTCATAAACCAAATTTATTTCTTCTGGTTCAAAGCATTTTTGAGTTTGTAGAAATCTATTTCAAAATGCATTTTTTGAAATTGCGGAAGTTTAAAATGTGGAGATTCTTTAAACTAACAATTTTTGAAGAAAAGTAATTCTTTATATTACATATAGAGAAAGTATACATATAGTATAAGAAGTACTTATAGCATAGTATATATACTATAAGTATAATTACATATAGTATAAGAAGAAACTTAGTAATAAATGGTATCCTATTAGCATAATTACAAAGTTAATTTGAAAGTCCAAAACGAAACTTGAAATGGCTGAGCCAAAATAAATGTTTTCACGTAATATTTTTTTTGACTTTTTCAAAAATTATCAATAATTTTAAATAAATCTTTAATTTAAAATATTACAATCTTTACATAAGTCTTTGAATAAAAGGATGACTTCTATTATTTTCTAAAAAAAACAAAAAAAAATATATAAATTATTCTAAATAATTAGGCTAGTTTATAATATTTTATCCCATTTGACAATTTTAACAATTAATGTTTCAATTTTGTATATGAATCTAAAAATGATTATGCTTTAAACAATCATATGTAAAAATGAATTAACGAATTTATAAACAAACCTTATACTTTCAAATATAAAAAAATATTAATTACCTGAAACGCTTTCCTTAATTTACAGAAATGTGCTATTTTAAATTTATATCTAAAACTGAGAAGATGTATAAATGATCCCTTTACCATATCAGCGAATGTATTAAATAAAAAGGTAAAATCACTTGAATAATAAGACAGAATAATAATGATAAAATCGTATGTTTAAATACTTCCATTTTGATAAGTTTCAATAACGATGAAAATTTTTGGTGCAGTTAATAATCATCACCAGTGTTTCAATGAAAGTGAAATAAGTATATTCTTTTTTGTAAATTTAATTTAGAATTAGAGTATATCATTGTCTAACAAAGCTTTAAGCAGATATCCAAGATAAAATAAACCATACCATAATTTTATACTAAGTGGGGAGTTTTTTAAGATATATTGAGCGAGTATATTATAACTTTTATAGTCCATGTAAGTGTTCAATATTTTTATGTTTCACAAATCCAATGAAATGCAATAATCAAATCATTGGTATCTTATATCTCTTATTTTAAATCTTATTCAACTTCTTATTAAAAATAAATTAAAATAAATATAATAATTTTAAACACTTTGTTAATTTCGCTGTATAACCTTTAAAGTGTCTACTTAAAAGTTATTAATTTATTTAAAAATAATTCCAAAGTATTAATCCCCAAGTAATATGGATAGCATCAAGCGGATTATGTTTATATCTAACTCTCGTAAGAATGAAACAAATTCTGAAATAATAAAAATGGGAAGTAGTTTTCTATGTTCCATAAACTACCAGCAGTTATTTAATAAATTTTGTATTCAATCCTTTTACGTAGTTATGGGGACTTCACATCTTTTGAATTTTTTTATATAAAAGTTGCTTCTGATGGACATAAAGGAACAAGAAGCATACTACGTAAGTATTCATTCCCATAAAAATATATACCAGGACATAAATTTGTACATATGATCCAGTACAGCCCTATTTATGTCCATAACCAGCCTTGAATTCCTTTCCAGATATTGACAACATATCTTCCATCGGCTTATTTTCGTCGTCCAAAAGGCAGGGAAAAAAGATTGAGTTTGGCAGTATCCGGAAACAATTCCATTTATCACCGATTAACGGGCCACCCCTCAGAAAGATCGAATTCTGATGAATCAGCGGAAACTCATTAATATGAGATGCCAAACGAGAAGTTACCGTCCTGGAATACAAGGAAAAGGGCACACCAACGAAAATAAGAACTGGAACATTCCACGTGACGTACAAAAAGAAAGAAAGGAGGGATTCAAGAACATTGGCATGATAGATTAAATTCCTCGCCAAAAGAGGGGCAGATGCCCATTTAAGTTAAATTGTTTTGAATGCCAGACGATATGAGAAATGGGATCATTGGCATGTTCTATCCGGTATGTTTCATTCCTCTGTTGTTTGTCGCAATCAGATGCGACACAATTGGAATGATGGGACTACAGTGGAAATGGAATTCTTCCAATCAAGCTGGCTAAGCTGTATTTCGAAGGATAATAGGATTTTTCTAATGGATAATTTAATTTATTAAATTGTACAGTTTAAGAGCAACAATCAATCATACCATTTTGAACTTCGTAACTTATAAATAATAATTTAAAGTAATAATATTTCTTATAACATCATAATATTTTTAAAAAAATAACAAAAGGTAATAAACTCTATATTAATATAATTTGAAATTAATATAGCAATACAATAATTTAATAATAATTTAGCAATACAATAAAATATATCTCACAATCCAATATGACAGAATTGGAATGATGGACTGCAATTGGAATTCTTCACATCAAGCTCGTTAAGCAGCATTTTGAGAATTAATAGGATTTTTTGTGCTAGATAATTTAATTTACTAAATGTTACATTTTAAAGACAATTAATGACTCGTAACATTTATTATTTCTTAACTTATTAATAATCATTCAGAATAATAATAGTTTTATAACATCATGGTATTTAAAAAATGAGAAGTAAATTATATATTAAGAAAATTCAACATTAACATTATTTTTAGCAATACAATAAAATACACTGAAGTGAAAAAAGTCATGGGATGACTGTTAATATCGTGTCGGTCCTCCTTTTGCCCGGTGAAGTGCAACAACTCGACGTGTCATGGAGTCCACAAGTCTTTGGAAGTACTCTGCAGGAATATTGAGCCATGCTGTCTGTATAGACGTCCATAATTGTGAAAGTGTGGATGGTGCAGGAGTTTGGGCACGAACGGTCCTTTCGATGATGTCCCATAAATGCTCGATGAGATTCATATCGGGCGGATCTAGGTGGCCAGATTATGCGCTGGAATTGTCCGGAATGTTCTTCAAACCAATCGCGAACAGTTCTGGCCCGGTGACATGGCGCATTGTCATCCATAAAAATCCCATCATTGTGTGGGTACGTGAAGTCCATGAATGGCTGCAAGTGATCTGCAAGCAGCTAAACATAACCATTTCCAGTCAATGATCGGCTCAGTTGCACCAGAGGACCGAGTCCATGCCATGTAAAAACAGCCCACACCATTATGCAGCCACCAACAGCTTGAACAGTGCCTTACTGACAGTTTGGGTCCATGGCTTCGTGGGGTCTGCGCCACACTCGAACTGTACCATCAACTGAAATCGTGACTCATCTGACCACGCCACGGTTTTCTACTGGTCTAGGGACCTGTCGATATGCTCACGAGCCCAGGAGAGTCCCTCCAGGCGATGTCGTGCTGTCAGTAAAGGCACTCGAGTCGGTCTTCTGCTGTCATCACCCAAGGAAGACAAATTTCGCCTGACAGTCCTATCGGACACGTCCCTCGTACGTCCCACATTGATTCCTGCTGTTATTTGACGAAGTGTTGCGTGTCTATTAACATTGACCATTCTACACAGATGTCGGCGGTCTCGGTCCTTAAGTGCAGGTGGTCGCCCACTGCGCTGTCCATGATGGGATGTGATGCTTGAAATTTCATACTCTCTGCACACTCTTGATACTGTGGATCTCGGAATGTTGAATTCACTAACGATATCCGCAATGGAATGACCCATGCGTCTAGCTCCAACTAACATTCCACGTTCAAAGTCTGTTAATTCTCGTCGTGCCGCCATAAATCACGAAAAACCTGTTCACATGAATAACTTGAACACAAATGAAAGCTCTGGAAAACGAACTGCGCATTGATACTTTTTCGCTGCGATACTACTGCCATCTGTATATTTGCATATTGCTATCCCATGACTTTTGTCACTTCAGTGTATATATCTCGTTCTTCTATTGTTTATCTGAGTCAGATAAACAATTGAATACAGAATTTGAATAATGCAAATCCAATAATTCAAATTAAGCTGGAAGTATTTCAAAAGATAATGGTGTTTTTTTAACTAAATAATTTTATTTGGTAAATGTTAAAGAACATTCGTACGGAGAAAGGAATAGTACACTTTTTACTTCATAACTTATTAATTAAATTTTAGAGCAGTAATGTTCCACATAACCTCATGGTATTTAAGATATGAGATGAAATGATAAACTTTTCAATAATACAATCTGAAATTATTGGCAATTTGAAATTAACATTAATAATACAATCTATATTAAGGTAATTTGAAATTAACGTTATTTTCAGCAATGCAATAAAATACATTTTTATTTTTTTCTCACCAATTTTCTCTAGTTTTGAAGGATAATGGAATTTTTCTATTAGTAATTTAATTTACTTTTACATTTAAAAAATCAGCAATAAATCGCACCATTTTTTTTATTTCATAACTTATTAATTGTAATTTAGAACAATAAGGTTTCTTATAACATCATGATATTTAAAAAAAAACTATGTTAACTAATAAACCCTATATTAAGGTAATTTGAAATTAACATTATTTTTACAAAATTAACATTATTTTAAATTATTATTATTAACATTATTTTTATTTAGCAATACAATAAAATGCATGTCTCCTTCCTCTGTTGTTTATCTCTATATGATGTGACACAATTTGAATGATGAACTGCAAATGGAATTCTTCAAATCAATCTGGATGTATTTCGAAAGACAATGGGATATTTTTAACTAGATCATTTTATTTAACAAATTTTACATTTTAAAGAACAGCAAGGATCATATCATTTTTTATTTCATAATTTATTGATTTTAAGTTAGAACAATAATAATTTTTATAGCCTTAATGTATTTTTTTTAATAAAAGACTAACAAAATCTATACAAGGAATTTTAACAAAAAATTAAGTTAATTAACAGCATTTTTAGTCATAAGATAAAAAAATTGCAATATTTTTTCTCTAATCGCACTCAAGCATTCTTTAATTGCATTTGCCTGTCTTGTTACAAAACTTAAAGATATACATATATCAGATGAAGTTATACGTTTCATATCTCATCATGTTTGAAAATGTATCATCTTTCGCACAGTATTTTTTTTTTTTTTGTAAACAAACACAAATAGAAATAAAATAATTCCATAATTCAACATTTTTTTAATAGAGATTCATTGACTTAAGTTCATAAAAATTGCTTTTAAGTAGAAAGTTATTCCACGTAAGGCTATACATTTCAATTCTCAACTTGTTTGAAATTTAAGATCTTCCTCATATTTTTGATGTCGTAAACATACACAAATTTCATCATGAAAAAAATCTTCCAAAATTGAATTTAAAAAAATTAGAGATTCAATAACAAAAGCTGAAAAAAATATTTTAAAATAAATTATTTTATGTACATCTATATATTTCAACTATCAACATGTTTCAAATGGGAGTTCTTTCTCATTTTTTCATATTGTAAATATACACGAATATAAATTTTTAAAAATTCAAAATTCAGTTTTAAAAAAATTAAAGATTGTATTACAAAAATTCATAACAATTATTTTTAAGTAAATTATTCTATGTAAACATACACATAACATATCTCAACATGTTTGAAATTGAAGATCTTTCTCGAATCTTTTTCTTGTTGTGAACATGCTCAATTATAAATCATGAAAAAATTCCAAAATTCAGTTTTTTTAAAAAAAGAGATTTTATAACAAAAGTTTATAAGAATTATTTTTAAATGGAAAATTATGCTAAGTTTTCTAAGAAAAATGTTTAATTTACAATTAACTTATATTCTTTAGGTTTGTGCAAAAAAATCATACATCTCAATATTATTTTGTTCGTAAATCTTTGCTTTAGCCATTTTAAGAAATTTATTTAAATACAAAAGTTTATGAATGTTTGCTAGCATTATAATTTTCTGCATCATGATTATACATTTTTTTTATTCTGGGAAAATTATCAATGCAAAAGACGATTAACTGGAAAAGAAACTTTCTTATTGCATTCATTTGATGTCACAGTCAAACTAATATAAAAATTAATAAAAAGAGAACAAAAGTTTGTTAAACCATGTTAAGAGGAGTTCTTATTTTTAATTTCTGTTTTTCCTACACACACCATTTCCGTTCTAGATTATAGTTAATGAATTCTCTATAAAAATGTTAAATGAATAATCAAACAAACGAAACTGAACCCACAAAAGAACAATCATGCATTTTTTCCATTAATAATTTTTAAATCCGAAGAATATAATGACTCTAAATTTCATTTAATGACGTGGATTGTGTATATCGTCATCAGCAAACAAAAACTTCCAACTTTCGTTGATGAATCCCATTCCTTATGAAGGAAGAGTTAATGAGAGAATTATACCACACATTTGAATTCCTCAGCAATTTATTATGAAAACTTTCTTCGAGCCATAAATTTTTGCAAAAGAGATAAAATGCCTAATGGTTTGCTTTAATGTTGTTTGAGATAAGGGCATCATTTTGTTTAACGTGCTCTGCTATATCGTCAAATCAAATCAATCTATCTTATCAATGTTCCTTAAAACAATGAATAACTGTAAATGTTTATATTATCAAATTACTTTTAAAAAAATCACGTGTAATGAATTAAAAACAAATTTAAGGGCTACTTGCCTGAAACTACAATCCTATAATCCTATTCCCGATTTCATTAAAGAGACAAATGGTAAATTTCGTACATAAAAAAAATTGTTGTCCAAAAAAACCTTTTTACCAAATAGAAATGATCTGCTGATTCTATCATTATCATTATAATATACTCTCTATCTAGTAAGTTATATTTATGTCTTTAAAAAATTTTAGTATTTAAACGCTAATTTTCCTATACATTTAAAACCGATTTTAGATAGTTAAAACAATAAATAATGTAAATGGGCATATTATCAAATTGCTTATAAAACGAAATAAGTGTAATGTTGCTGCACTTTTATCCGGGGATATAAGATATTTAAAAGTAAAATAAATTTAAGAGCTACAATCCCATTTTCCATTTAATTAAAGAAAAAAAATAGTTTTATAAATAAAAATATTTTTAACAATTAAAAAAGTTCTAATGATTCCTTAAAATTATGAATAACTGTAAATTTGCTGTAATTAAATTTCTTTTAACACAAAGTAAAGTAACCTTTCTTATATCTGAGAATGAATATATTTGTAATAAAAACAAATTTTAAAGTCACAATTCTATTCCCTATTTCATTAAGGAAACAAATGATAAATCTTATACTTTTTGTACAGAAAAATATACCAAATAAAAATTTTGTCTGATTTATTGAAAGGTATTCGATAATCTCTATCATTAACGCAGCATAACTTTTTCCAGTAAGTGATATTGATGTCAGGTAAAAAAAAATATTTAGTATTTTAAAAATGCATTTTTTAAATTTAAGAACGGAAATATTAATTAATTATTAATATTTCCGTTAAAATTAATTAATTAATTATTAATTAATTTTAAATGAAACAAATATTTTACTATATAAATTACATTTTTATTAAGATATAAATCCTTCTTTCTGTTCCAATTTAAAAATGTTTTTAAAGAATTATTATTCGTAGTAGAATTAGGGAAAAATATATCGTTGATCACTGCTTCAAATTAATTTAAAATGATTGCTCGAATGTGATTTTCAGTTTAAATGTGAAAGGAATGTAATTAAAATTAGAATTATCTAATAACATTAGGGATGGAAATATTCTTAAAATATCTAAAACATTTTATATACATCAATTAATTTTAAAGAAATAAATATATATTTTACTTTTTGTAAAGTTATGGAAAAACAAAACATATATACGAGTTATACGAAGCTGTTGATTGCATTGTTTCTTGTACATTAGTTTCACTAGTCGCTCTAAAATGTGTAGGAAAATCTACATTATCTGGGTTTGCTAAATTTCCATTAGAATGAATACTGGTATCCTGTTGGGCTTTTTTCTTTTTCGGAGGTCGAGTTACATTGCATATCTTATCAACACTTAATGTTGAAATAGATTTTTTAAGTGATACATAAGTTGTATTTGAATCTGTCTGTGTAAATTTTTCTATGGTGTCAATAGATTTTTGTTGTACTATTTTTGAAAAGGATGGAATAGCTGCTGGCAGACGCAATTTACGTGCTTCGGCGTATGGTATGTTTTTCCTTACTTTCACTTTTTGAATTTCTTTTTCTAGTTTCCAAGTTGGGCAGATTTTTGAGCTGGATTCATGTTGTTGTGCACAATTCACACCGTCTCTAGTTGACAATCAGTAACAGAATAACCAACGACGCAAATCTAGCGCACACCATATTTCCTCGACAAGCAGTCCTTGGATTTGGTATGAATGGACGGACACGACAATTCAAGTATCCAGCCTTTATTGACTTCGGTAATTGGGTTTTGTTGAAAGTTAAAATTACATGAATAGTTGGCTGAAAATCAGTACCTTTTCTTACAGTAATACGACGAACATGAATTACGCCTTGATCAGAAAAACCGTCGAGGATATCAGAATCTGATGTATTCAATAAGTCAGGTTCAGATATTATTCCTCTAACAGAGTTCAAACTTTTATGAGGTGTAAGAGAGATAGGAATGTCAAACAAGGTTTTTACGTTGAGAAATGATTTTGTTTCAGATGGTGTCAAAGTTTCTATGAGTAAATTTCCAGATTTTAGCTTTTTAACAGATTTTAGCCAACGGCACTGCCCACCACGGAGCCCTACAAGGGAAGGCAGTTACTAGCTCTGGAACAATCAGCCTCAGCACTTACCTTGGTGCTAGACGAGGCCTGTAGGCTCAGAGTCATCTCCAGGAACGTTGACCATCCTTAACGCCAAGCCCCAGAGAATGACCCTTTCGCTTGACCCCTAGCAAACTAACCAATTGGTTAAGTTACCAGCCGAATTGATTCACTGGGCTCCAACAGTACACCACCCGCCCAATGGGTCGCCACACGTGGCCAACACATGGGGTGTTTGGCTGTCCATGAGAAGCAAGAAACAAACAGATCGACAACAGCATTTCATGAGAGCTCCCTCGCTTGCCGTCAAGGGAAGGAAAAAAACAGCAGATAGCAGAAGGCGTAGAGGAGCAAGAAATGAAAAGGAGGAAAGATCCATGGGTACCTCGGAATTGGGACACCCGTACTCACCTAAAGAAGGTGAGCCCCTGAGGTGGTCCATTTGGTGGAAAAGCAGGATATTTAACGAGCTCCTTCCGCAAAATGAAACAATAAATGCTACAAATTGCTGCTATCAACTATATATATATATATATATATATATATATATATATATATATATATATAACGGCCAGAATTATGGAAGCGACAAGGCGTTGTTTTTCATCACAACAACACGAGACAACTTATTGCATTAATCGCAAAAAAGAGGCTCTTACTGCTTTATTAAGATGTTTTACCGCTTCCTACCTATTCTCCAGGTCTCACTCACTCTGATTATTAGTTCTTTCTATCCATATAAAATTCTCTTCTCGATAGTCCCTTTAAATCCATTAATGAAATTGCTAGACATTTGTCAGATCCATGCAGAAGATATTTAGATCTGAACCTTTTGATCCAGTCCTTGTGTTGTTTTTGCACTTTCAACCATAATCTCTAGATACAACATAAAAACGGGATTCAAACCTGACCTTGCAAAGTTAGGTTATTTGTATTTGACAGTACGTTAACGATCTTTAAGAGAGAGAGTAGTGAAGAGATATCAGACTAGGTGGTTGACTTGCTGTACAGCCATCTTAAGATGATTTGCTAAGTTTTTATGTTGTAACATTGAGGTTCGCATCTGTTTTAAAGGTGGTTCGCCAGCTTTATTTAAAATTCAACCTTTGCTTCATGAGCGAGCTAATAATCTTTTATTTCAATAAATTTGCTTTTTTATGGATACTGTTCGCCTCATTGAGCTTCCTCGACAATAAATTCTTCTGCCAAACTTTGCTAATTCAATATTGTGTATTCATTTCATATTAGAAATAGTAAAGAAACTTTAAGAACACCCTGTAGATTCACTCAGGAGCTTTCTCTTTGTTTCTAGTTTGCTTCGAGAAACAAGAGGCTGCGTAAAATAATCTTAGATATAAGGTAAATGGAAGTGTGGTATCTCCTCCTTCGTAAGAATTTTGTTACCATTGACAAGAATGAGCATGTTGTTGTTTCCGAGTATTTTTTGGCGCTAGATCTCTAGTTGACCTTTTTATGCCCAAGAGAATGAGAGACGGTTTATTAATCAAGGTTTGGTTATCGATATCCATTAAAAACTAAATTCTTGAAATAAATCATAATATGAAGATAACAAACGAATGCACCTCGATATTTGCTGTCTTATAATAAATTTACAGATACCTCAACTGTCAGCATATCGAAGGATAATTGAATAATATGGGCTGGAAATGAAAAGGAAGAGTCAAAAGCAACAATGTACAAAATTTTCCAGTTTTTAAAGAGCCAGTAAAACTTTTCGATTTAATATTATAGTATTTTCTTATACATATATTTTTTGGTTTTAAAAAAAACGACTTCAAATGTGGAATAATCTTTATTCATATAAAAAAATATATAGATAGTTACACCAATCGGAGCATTGACTTTGCATTCCTTTTGAAAGCTTGATTACATCAGGCTAATAGCTTGTTTTAAGCACGACTATAGATTTTTATTTGTTAATTGATTTCTAAATTTATTTATTTATTATTTTCATGCAAGAGAATTCTTGCTCACACGAATATGTATACCCGAAAATCATCATCACTCCATATGCCTTTACCTCACTGTAGCCTTCTGGAAGACTATTCCATATGTTGAATTTAAGGGCATCAACTCGTGGGATTTTTTCTAGAGCTTTCCATTTATGCTGCGTGATGGGCTTGCATTTCTTCCAAACCCTTCCCATTTGCTCTTGAGTTCTGTTAATTTGCCATTCCACAAGTCTTTGAATTTAAAATCTAGAAATTGCATTTGAATCGAACCAGCATTAATTCCAAATGGCTCAATGTTGAAATGATTCGTATTCTCATTGACGATTACGTTAATAGAGGCTTTTGAGAGATTATGTACTTAAAAATACATTTTCTTACTTTTTTAAAGGTTTTAATAATACATTATTAATTTTTCGTATGGAACTGGAGAGCCGCAATTTTACATCAAAAAAGCCGCATGAGGTGGGCGAGCCGCAGTTTGTAGACTCCTGGACTAGAAGGAAAAAATCGTTAAAATCGGCTTGATGATTAACATTGTAATCCTTAATTAACATTGATTAACATTGTAACTTATTAAATTATTAAAAAACAAATAAGAGGTCGATATAACACATTTAACATTTTTCTACCATTAATAAGGAAAAATAGTCTTATCAGTCAATAAAAACCATTGCTAAATTTTTCACTGACAGATTTTTTAAGATCCTAAAGTCTGTCTGAGCGTTATAGACATATATGACAACAAGAAAAACCTCAATGCAAAATTTGTTCTATGACCAATGAATTCATATTATAGATCTGTGTCTAATTCAGGACCAAATCTATCAATAACTAACCGATTACTATTATGTTTGTCCTTAAATTTGTCAATTCCATAAATGAAAAATAATAATAATTTGCAAACTAAAACTGCAAATGGTTAAGAAGCAAATATTTATCAAATTTTAGAATCTTCTTCAAAAAAATTGTACTTTTTCTATTTTTAACGTATTACAAAAACAAACGCTAATGCAAATATACTCAGTAAAAATGAAAATTCCCAATGGTAGTCTCGATCATAAAAGTTTCCAAAAGTTGCTACATTATGGATTCATGACTATGTTTTAATAAATTCATGATATATTTGTTTATGATACTCAAAATTCCCTGAATTTAAAATTTTAAAATTGTGAAAATATTCCTGTTAAGTAAAACTGCATTTCAATGAAATTTTCTTAATAGTTTAAACCCTCTTTTCGTTAACTTTCAACAATTATTTAAATTGAAAAATTGCGCTTTTAAAACTTTTTTATTGCGTAACATCATTTCGCATGATTTATTCAAGCAGTCCTTTATTTTCCGAAGTATTTAATGTCTCGAATTCCTTAACAAACTATCTTCTGAACGAGTAAAACTCTTTCTGCATAAAATATCACTCTTAAACAGAACCTTGGGGTATTCTATTTCGTCCAGAACCCAGCAAAATCTCTGTCGGAAAGAGAAGATTGTTACCAAGGCAACGGAGATTCAAAGCCATTAATAATTCAGACCTGAAGTCATTTTTCGGCGCCGTCCCATTATAGAATTTCACTCCATCAAAAGCAAGTATCATGTTGGATACTTCAATACGTAATTGCAACTCAAAAAGTAACTATAGATCATATTCAATCAAGAACAAAATTCTAAAAGTTTGTGAGGTAAAATCAAAGTTTCGGACACACTATTTTTTTTAAGTTCTCTTGCTATTATACACGAATATAAGTTGTAAATTAGACCCTTTACAAAAGTAAATAAATTTTAAATGCAAATTATTATTAAAATATTAGTAAACATCCCATAAAAATTCAGTAAGTTAAGTTAACTCTTAAAACTTACATTTCAATAGAATTTCAACGAAAATTTATTTTATAAAAATTCCTAAAAATCAATAGGTTTTTTTTTATTCCTGCAATTTTGTCAAAGAAATTACGATTGTCCAAACACTATTCGATTTTATACTTCCATATTTACATCGAAATATGTTTTTCAGATCACGTTTCAGTTAAAAATTTAGAGTTTCGTAATTAAGATTAATATAATATGTTTTAAATTTTATGAATTATGATTCTTATCTAAAAAATAGAACATATTTTGAAAAGGTTTTTATAGTGAATGAGCAAGATTTAACAAACCAGCTTAAAGAACCAGCATTCGCTAAAACTGAACAGAAAATTCATAAGTATCGATAATAGAGACTTCAATAACGTGGTTTTCATGTAGGAAATTTTATTTCAATACTTCAAAATAAAAAAGGATATTATCAATCTTACAAACAAAAAGAGAAGGTCATCACTAAGAAAAAAAAACATTTTTATCCCCGCGGCTGAGAGAATGCCTTTGATTGATTTAATAACAATTCAACAAGCATCCTTTTGACCAAACGAAAATACTTTACAGCTTTAAATTCATTCTCGTGATATTTTAGAAGATAAAAACATGATATTTTACTTGAAGGCAATATTCGCTATTTAAGAACTAATTACGTGATTTGATTTAAGATGTTTCATCTGATTATAAAGTAAATTAAAAGTTGTTTTAAAATGTTCATTGTAATGTAGCTATTAAATTAGACTGATCCGATATGTCTTAATTTTTCTCAGAAAAATTAATTTTTAAACAGATTTTACCAGGGGGATTTCTAAATTATTAGATGTTTTCTCATTCCCAACATCCTACACGCACGGGCCAATCTCAAGTGGGATGACCAGGGTGACGGAGTGGATCATTTATAAACGATGAACTCTCAGTTTTCAGAATTTTATCTCCTTGTTTTGTCCCTGATACAGTATCATCACCCTGGCCTTCTGCATGTGCTGTGGTTGGACATTTTCTTGCCGGAGCATGATACCGACAACGTGGATTTCCTGGTTTTGAACTTGATCGTAGAACGATCAAGTTGATCTCGAAAAGATCGTGGTTGAAGTTAATATTCATTTTATCATTTTTCCCAAAAACATTCAAGTTATACCTGCTACTGCTTGTTGATCCACGTAAACCTTTTGTTATTATTTGACTGGATGCAATAACTGTTAGTTTTCGGTCAATTAATAAATGAACTGGTGCTACAGTTGCGGAGTGTTTCTACGTCTTTTCCCTCTTCGTAGACTCATGGTCTGTTGTTCAGAGCGACTTCTATTCCAATCAGGAAACTGGACAGATTTTTTTCGTCTAAAAGGGCTCGTGCGAGTATCTTTCGCAGACATTGTTTGGTAATTCCTATCTGGCTTATCAGGGGTTTGCATAAAATATTAATTTGTAAATATTAAATTAGACCAAAAGGCATCAACCGGCATCTCATTATTTTCTTTTTTTAAACTAATTTTAAAACATGCACCAACTAGGCAACTAAAATAGTAGATATAGTCTCTTTCACAACAATTGTAATCTATACATGATCAAATGTCAATGACACTCGATCCGGTTTCGCCTTTCTTAAACTTCCATGGCTCATCCAATAAAGACATATGTATTATAATTACAATATAGTTAACGTTTATTACGTATGTAGGTACTTCTTATTCTTCTTGCATACTGCCGACTGCCCCGCCACCATTGAACGTAGCAGTATCAACAATGTGTATAGGTACTGTATTCCTATTTAAAATCAACCTACGAACTTGTGATCCTTCGATCTCGAATCGGGCACTATACACCCAAGCCTCAGTATCTTTCTATAATAAGTTATATTAAAATTACAATCATTTTAAGCTATGATATGGGCAACAAAAGGAATTGTATATATGTCAAACATTTTTTGATTTCTTGAAAAGCCAGCATTGGAGTTCTTTAACAATATTCTTATGTTAAGGAAACATGAATTATGCTCAGGAATAATTTAACAATATCCCTATGTCTAATGTAGCACAGAGTGTCGATTGCGAAAGCAGAGATTAGTAGAAAGAGGGCGTAAGAAAGTATTTTAATCGTATATAGTTTCAAAAGGCAATTTGCTGTTTCGGATGTTGGTTCAACGTGTATTAAAAATCCTCAAAACTCGAAAATAAAAACCTGCACAAAAACCAGAGGATAAGGTGAAGCCTGAGTTCAGGATTAGGTTTAGTACATGATTATTTTTAATTGTTGATGAATTGAGGTTAACTATAAATAAATTCTTATCGGACTGATATAAATGAAAATATTTTGAAATGGGAAAAGAAATCAGAGTTTTTATTCCTTATTGAAAATTTTCATCGAAATGGTTAGCATTAATTAATTTGTTCTAAATTATAAAGGATTAAATTTACTAACTAGAAATGCTTGTCATATTCAAATTATGTTTTTGAAATTTTGCAACTCAGTTTTATTTTTCAAAGTTGGCTTAGAAAGGGAGAAAAAATTCACAAATCCAAATGTTTAAGAAACATATTTTAACAAACATCAGATTTATAATCCATTATTTTTCAAGCCGCAATCCTCGTTTTTGCTATTTATATACGATTAGTTACAACTCGCGACTCAGTTAGCGTGGAAATTTTGATGTATATGTACGAAAATCTATCAAATAATGACAAATGAAAAAAATTAAATCTAACATAAAAACGATACATTCAAAAGTATAAACATGTACGAAAAATATATAACATAAATACAATTTAATAACAAAAACACACTAACAAACGTTAAAAAAATTTATTTACATTTTATACCCAAAATAAAACAAAACAGCAAAACAAGTCTGTATTTCTTTAAAATCAGGTCAAATACATTTTATTTATTGATCGAGATTGAGATAACTATAACAGTATTGTACACATAATTTTTAAACTTTTAATTTAAATGAAAACACAGCTGTCATTACGCGCAAACACAGTTGATGTCACAACAATCACGCGTGAATTTTACAGGCGTCTGCCTCTGAATCTGAATCTGGGATATGTCAATCTTAACGCTCATTGGTTATTTAGCAATACGATTTGAACGGTTCTTTATGGGCATGAAACAAATGTTTATTTAAATACTGTTTGTTTGTTTTTTTAATATTTGCGTTACATAATTTGCTCGTGTTATCAATTTCACGTTTGTAAGATCGAAGACAAAAACAGAAAGGGTCAATGTCTAACCTTTTCTTAAGCCTATATGAATATGAATTGCTTGCCAACCTTCTATGGTTGCAGTTTCAAAAGACGTCATATGAGCAGCCAATCAGCGTTAGGCATGGATTCACTCCCTGTTTCGGAAACAGGTGCTTAGCGAACTTTCATCGCCAGTTGGCTTAACACACATACCTGTTTTTCCTACATCTATTGCGGTAATGCAATGCAGATTAGAAATTATTTATTTCCTTTATTCTGTTTTCTTTTAATTTAAAAGTACTTCAGAATGAATCCGAAAGATCGATAAATTCACAACATTTTATTTTAAATACATCAAACACAAAAAAAAAAATTAATAGAATCGTTTAAAATAATCGGTCGAAATCTTCTAACCCTAACCTCAACTCTGTTGAGGAAAAAATTTGGAGTCTCACTTATATTTGAGGGATTTGGCCTCAGCTTTTTGGCGCGAAAGTTAGCTTTTAATTAATAAAAAATTAACTACTCAATTAACCGAAATAAAAAGTAATCTGTGTTCTATTTATGACTATAATCTATCTTTGTGCTAAATTTCATCCAAATCTGTTCTGGCGTGATGTAGTTACAAACATCCATCCATCCAAACATACAAACTTTCACAATTATGTATTATTATAAATAACAGAAATGTTTAAAAAATGAGTAACTTTTCTATATCTTTTAACGTTTTTATAAAGAAATCAATAAATCAATATTTTTCTTAAACATGTCCTTATATGTTAATATAAGGTCACCTTAGAAAGAAAACAATGCGATGACTCCTGAGCATATTTATTATATTTAAATTGTAATAAGGTCAGCTTCAGTAAGAAGATTACGTATAGCTCAGTGCAGGATCATATAGATAACCTAAAGGTAAAATGGTCTGAATTCGATTTCAGAGCTTTTATTACATTGTTATTGTTTTGTCTTTCATGTGACCTTGTTTTAAAATTGCCTCTCTATGATAAAACGAAAGAACTAGAATTGAATTTTGCAAATCCATCTGACTTTAAATTTGTGCTAAGCCCTGAAAAGTATTAGTCTGATATGCGCTGAAGTAACTACAATATATCTTAAATTAGTTTGACATTAACAATAATGGTTCATGTTTATTTACGCAATTATTTTTTACTATTTATAGATTTAAAAAATACATAACAATCTGATGAATCCCATAATAGGGAAAATTAATATTTACATTGAATAGGGATTGAATTGAGATTATTAAACATAAAGAGACAAATAGTTCTAACAATGCAATCATTTGTAAATTCCCATTCAAATTATACTAAATAATAAGTAAGAAATTTTCTTAAACATTTCTACAAAAAAAGGAACAAGAGATATACGTGATGAGTAAAATATCTTTTAATCAATATTCGTGAATTGTTTCAATTATTAAATATATTGACAGATCACTAATTTTCTTAATCGACAGATCACTATTTTTCTTAATAGGCATATTTGAAGCTTGTGACATTAAAACACTTAAAAAATATCCAATCGAACAATCGACACGTGAATTTTTTGGTTGGAAGTCAAGATTATTTTTTTCAACAGCCCATAGTTAATTATAGGAAATTTTTTTATTTATCTCTTGCAGATATGAATTGGGTAGTTTTCTGTTATTCGGGAACATGATGCGGATGTGAGCCGAACGCGAATCAGGTTCACAAGCGAAGCGCATGGCAAAACAAATATCGCCAATGTGAACAAAACGCGAACAAAGCCACCAATTGAATAACGTTAATTTGCGAATTTAAAAGTTAAATTTGACGTAATTTTGCCTTTTAATTTTGATTTTTCACTTTTTCCAACAAACAATTATTTAGACACTACGAAGTTTGGCAATTCTTTCGTTGCGCCCGTATAACTATCATGATATTACCAGATAAAAAAGACTAACTTCTTTTCATTTAAAAAAATATTTAGATTTATTTTCAAACATTATATCAAAATGAGGATTTAAAAGAATTTGGTATTCAAAATGTTAGAAATGAAAAAAAAATCTCCTTATACAACAAAACAAAATGAATTCCTTATAATTCTAAATAATATCTACATAATCATATATGAGATTTCATTTAAAGCAGAAATATTGGTAATTACACTTTTTTCTCATAAGAATAGTGCCGCTGTTGCATGGTGGTAAGGTCACGGCAACGCAACAGGATGGTTTCAGGTTCTAAACCTACATCCCCCCAAGAATCTTTGTGTAAGTGAGTTTGGTGGAAGCAAAATTCGCTCGGTCAGAACATCCTCCCAGGTATGGAGAGGGGTTGCCAGCTCAAGTGTCATCCACGTCATCTGAAAGCTGCTCAAAATTAGGAAGTCTGTTCCCAAATAACACTAGTGTTGCTTTAAAGTGGAAAGTTAATGTAAGTACACTTAATTAAACTCTCTCAATAATAGTAAGTGAAGATGAAGAAGAAACATTCAACAAAAGTATACGGTTTTCGAAGCCAGTCCATCTTAGATAGCATTGTTAGTTCGGCATGCCGTTCAATCATATAATAAGTATCAAACAGATATGCCCATCGATCTTGTTAAATAATATCCTATTTAGAAGCAACATGAATAAATTTTAGATAAAATGTCTAAACTGATCAAATTTCTAAAATGATACGTGAACAATAGTTTTATCACTTATTACTAGCTGATTTCATTACTTTATCAAAAATATTAAAATTTCATTTTGACATTTGAAACCATCGCTTAGCGTAGTGTCTTACGCCCCTATCCTATCAGCGATCCTAATTATGATGGGTAATTTGATTACTTATGAAGGAAAGTACAAATATTAATTCATTAGGCTGTTATGGGAAACCTCGAATTCATAATTATTTGAAAACAGAGCAAATTTCCTTTCTGTTCCTTCATTAAAATCCTCATTTAAGTATAATTCAATTTCTCTATAGCCATAATGGGAAGATTAACATGTTAGTCTCGCGTGAATTGCATGTGGTTCACTACTACTTTATAATTAACTTGCCCTGTCTCTACTATAGTTAAGAAATAGTAAAAAGGAAATTAACTAATTAAAAATATATTATCCGAATCACGAATTCGAGACGTAGAAATGAATATGTTGAAATTATGCGAGCGTAAGAAATAGCAGAACGCATAAGCTAATTTCTCCAAAGCCAAAGAGTTAGGCTCACTCTGAACTGCTATATGTAATTATTGCTTTTAATTAGATTAAATAAAATTTCATTCTGATGCTGGTGAAATAATGTTAGTAAAACTAGAAACATCATAAACAAATTTCAGATCTCAGATACGAACTTGCATAGTAATCAAGAATAGTAGTCGTTGTTTTAATAAATTACCAAATTCTCGTTGTGAAATGAACTAAAAGAATTTTCGATGGCACATGAATTCATGAATATTTAAACAAATTAGGTAAAAAATTCGAGTTTATTTTCGTTAATTATTTGCAAATCATCCATTGTTACGAAAATTCGAATGAATTAGAGAATGCTTGAGAGTTAACTCATGAATGATGAGAATCTTTAAAAAGGATGCAAGCACTTATTTTAATTGGTCAAATTCAGATTCTCATTTTCGGATACTTATACTATGCTCATCTGATTTCAAACATTCTTGTCATATGCTTTGTCATTTCATATGACATGCATAAACATAAATTTTGAAACTCAATTGCAATTTATTTCAGAAATTTTGAAGATATCTTCCCAATTTTAGAGATTAATTATTTCTCCGTAATGCAAGCATTTTGAATATTCATAAGGATTTAATTTTAATGCGTCATTCCAACGTGTATTTGGTAATGGAAGATAATTAGGAGCAGAAAGAAATCAATAAAAATGTATTTTTAATAGTAAGTAACGAACGAAAAAGGCTTGATATTTGCTTATTTTGTTAGAGAATTAGAATTGTAGCAGTAAGCAATACTTTAATACTGATTTTTTAAAATTTGTAAAAAGGTATTTGAAATGATATTTCTATAATTTTTTTTGTTCTTAGGATTTATATATTGTTTGAAGTTTCATTCTTCAATAAAATTTAAATCTAAAAAATGGTCTTTCAAATGAATTATTTCCGAGGAAGTATATTTGATTTTTTTATATATATCCCTTCTCTACATTTCATATTTTTCTCGTTCAAATCCGCCTTTTTGGCATATAACCAAAACAAAAACTTTTTTCAATTCTCAGATGTTTAATTTATTTGTAAACTTGATAGTTCATACAAGCGTGTCTAATTGGGAATCTCATTAATTATCAAATGAACATTTCTTTAGGGAAAAAACAGTTAGTTAAAATTTCTTGTATATATATTTTTTCAAAGATTTTATTCGGAGAATTAAATTATATTGATTATGTACTACCCTTAAATATACTTGTGAATAAAAAATTTTAATAAAAGGATAATAAAATATCAAGCATCATATTCTGTAAGCATCTAAGAAATGGGTGAAGTGATTTTTCTTACAATTTAAATTGCTTATAAATTAGAAAGATTTTGTTATATTAATAACTTCAACTTGTTTTAAAAAATGATGATTATGATGAAAAATGATGAAAATGATTAACTTGATGTTTTAGTTGCTTATTGTAATTAATAGGAAATTTTATGATAACAGA
>JAPMOQ010023777.1:161639-189344 GCA_026543055.1 Argiope trifasciata | reverse complement strand
AAATTAATATGTACTATTTCTAGTTTTGCAATAAAAATACAAAATTGTCTCTCATAATAATAACAGTGATCTGTGTGATGTTTCACTAAAAGGGGCTTATTTGACGCAGAGCTCACAAATTTGACGCACACTTTTAAGTGTGAGAATATTAGACTTTCAGCGATATTTGTTCTATTCGAATTATATAAAAATTAAAGAAAACTATAGTTTTTCATATTGCAACTTTTGATAATATTGGTCTTCGAATAATATTATTAAAATACCAAAAAATTCAAAAATATAATTTTATAACAAAATGATATGAATTTAATTGTCATTATTTTTTTTCTTGGATGTTGACAAATCTTTAAAATATTTTATGTACAATTTACATGTGTAATTTTCACAGGGAATTAAAATTTAAAACATATACATTGATATTACAACTAACATATTCTTTGTTTTTCAACCATTGCTGAAAGAAAAGGATATTTTAAATTCATTGTTTCACATGTTTCATTGCATTCCACATGTTCAGCAATAAAATTAAGATTTTTAAGCGCCGTTTGTGAAATGCAAAAACAGTCTTGAAGGATCATAATTAGTATTTTTTATGTCTCAAACATTCTTGCTTTAATTTTTTTAACAAGAATTGTAAAACCAGTTAACATACTTTAGTTTTTTGATATAATATTAGCATACAAAAATTTACCATATCACTTTAATGTTGAAGTCGATTTCTTATTTTAAGAAAAAAGTAAGAAAAATAGTTGTAATTTTACTGGATGTAACACTAGATAATATGTCAGATATGGCAGCAAATTAATAACAATAATTGTGACATTTTATGTCATTTATGAAAACAATAAACAGAAGTTTCTCAAACCTACCGAAATAGTAGCTTTTAATGTCTATTATTATATCGTATTTAAAAATATTTCATTGGGGTAACCATGATTATCCTATTATGTTTGCACATAACAAATTTAAATTGAACTAAACAATTTTGAAAACATATTTCCAAAGAACTAGCAAATCAATTGAGAAGGCTTAAACATTACTAAAAATGCATACATTAATATACAAGAGTTAACCAAAAATTATCTTGCATTTTCAATTTTTGCTTCGTAGGCGTGGCTTTCCTGATTTTACGCATGCATGCGCACTTTGCTGATTTATCGACATTCAGTAGACGTTATTTTTTAAGTCCCTGAATGCTGTGTTGGCTGCATTTTGAGCATTCAAAATTTAAGAACTAATCATAGCTTTCAATATTAAATATCCAGCCCCATGCGGGCTACGTTCCATCATCCACTTTCTTAATGCTAGTAGCATAAAACCAGATGAAATTCAGTGAAAAATTTGTCAAATTAATGGACAGTAAACGAAGAGTGTTTCCATGATAAGGTGGTGTGTGCGAAGTTCAAATGAAAGACATGCATGTTTCGATGAAAAAAGAAAATAGACAGGGTTTTCTTTTTGATGAGGATTTGTTTACATAATTTAAACTGATGATTAAGGATACTTAAAAATTCAGCATTACAACACTCTAAAAACATTTTCTTCACATTCTCGCCCATTGCATCATCGTAGGCGGCATCTTTCTACAAGGGTATACAAAAGCTGGTGCATTATGCATTGAAAGTGCTATTCAAATAGCAATTTTTCTTCTTTAATTCCTTAACGAAATTTAGCTCCTGGATGTCATTAGTAAGTCGGAGAATTGTAACGATGTATATACAACATTAGTTACTGAAAAATTATTATTCAAAAAATTAGTTACTAAGTATTTAACTAATCTTTTACTAAAGAAAAGATTAGTTACTTGGGAAAAGTTACTTAATCGGTATATATATTTATATTATTGTCTTTACAATCGAATTAAGGGAAAGAAATATTAGTAACTACCATTTTACTTTCTCGTCATTTTAAAGAGTTTTGACAAAATACTATAATCATCAAAAATTTTAACTATGGATTTCGATGAATTTCCATGTATAAGAATTTCGATGAATTTTCAAGTTTGGAAAACGCATTCAATACGTTATTTCAGACTTTCTCTCTATCTGTTTATGAATACGATAACTCAGAAAGGCTTTGAGCTAAATGGATTTCATTTGGTACATAAACAACTAAATTTGTAGTTTTCTCTTAAATTTTGAATGATCACCATTTTTATTAAGCCTGTCTATTTGGCGGTCAGATTACAAGTTAACTCAATAATTTCATAAACCCAAAAATTTGGTGAATAAAATTAGATACATAGATTAACCACATTTTAAATAAAGACCGTTATCAAATTATGAATCAAATTGTTCAAAGGTTAATAGCCCTTTAGATTGTACTTTTGCATTTACGTAAATGAAATGTTTCATAAACGTAAGTGGACATTATACGTATTTTATCGACATATTTAGTATAAATGTTAGATTCTTGCTAAACAAATATATATATATATATACGCCCTGTTCAGTGCATTCCACTGACTCCAAACCACTGCCGTTTGCGACGTGAGTGGTATCAAGCTAGAGCTCATTGGAAGACGGAGTGGAGATCTGTTGTGTTTTCTGATGAAAGCCGGTTCTTCCTTGGTCGCAGTGATAGCCGTTTGTTGGTTAGAAGAAGCGCAGGTGAACGCCTGCTAGTGACCTGTCTGCAGCCTTGACACACAGGGCCTACTCCTGGAATTATGATTTGGGGAGTAATTTCGTATGACAGCGGGAGACCTCTCGTGGTTATCCCACGCACCTTGACTGCAAATTTGTACGTCAGTCTAGTGATACAACCTGTTGTGCTGCCATTTATGAACAGCATTCAAGGGGGTGTTTTCCGACAGGATAACGCTCGCCCTCATACCACTGTTGTAACCCAACATGCGCTACAGAGTGTCGACATGTTGCCTTGGCCTGCTAGATCACCAGATCTTTCTTCAATCGAGCACGTATGAGACATCATTGGACGACAACTCCAGCGTCATCCACAACCAGCATTAACCATCCCTGCATTGACCACCCAAGTGCAACAGGCATGGAACTCCATCCCACAAACCGATATCCGACACCTGTACGACACAATGCCTGCACGTTTGCATGCTTGCATTCAAAATTCTGGCGGTTACACCGGTTACTAATTTACCAACATTTCACATTTTAAATGGCTCTACCTGTGATCTTGGAACTTTAATCAATTAAATATGTTACCTAGACAAATGTATTCCTAAAATTTCATTACTGTACAATAATTTTTTCTTGGTGTTGGGATTTTTTTCCATTAGTGTATGTATATATATATATATATATATAATTTCTCGATTCAGATTTTAATCACCGTGTCACCATAAACTTTATCTGGCAGATTAACAGTTCAAAAATAGTTTTTTAAGTCAACTAGAACTAAAAATATAAAAATGCATTAAAATATAGAGAAATCTTTCCCTTGGTACGTTTGCGAAAAATGATAGTAAAAAAATTATATCAGGCTTTTTTTTAAATACAAATAATGGATCTGATATCATGGGCTGAACATAATTCCGTTGGTGTTCCACAGAAACTTGGAGAGGGTAGTGTCAGCCCAGTAAAGGCCCTCGTCATTTGACTGGGATTCAAGCATCCCTCAAACCTCCATTGAGTTTCGAAAAGGATAGTTTTTATAATTACGTAAAACTATAACTTCACAAATGGCAAATATTCGTTTTAATTTGGACGCATAATAAAACAAAAAGTCATATGATTTCGTTTCTTAGAAAGTCTCTTCAAATCGGTTGATTTTGCCAAAAACTTGATGCAGAATCATTTCAAAAGCAGAGCAGGCAAATAATATCTTGGATCCTTAATTTTCCCGAAATCTTTATATATGATGCAATAGCTTTATTAAAAAATGTGAATCGATCTTTCACCTTTCACATTTTAACTATCATGTCACTATACATATGATCAAGTAAATAACAGTTCAAAAATAGTTCTTCTAAGTGAATGTGATTTAAAAATATCAAAATGCATTAAACTATGGAAATATCTATCCCTTGATATGTTTGCTGAAAAAAGATTATAAGAAAAAAAAAAGAATGCTTATTTCAGGCTTTATTTTACGTACAAATAATGAGTTTCCAACATTCGAATCTCTAAAACAGATTTTCCTTCAACGAAAACATTTCAATTTATATCTAAAAGCTTTTACTTGTCATTTTACAGCAACAAAGAGAATTGTAATTACCAACTCGACTATAATGCAAGCTGAAAAGATATGCATATTTTAAAATGAGGATAAAGTTTTCAAAGATATGCTCATGAGAATTTATTCTTAGGGAAAATCTTATTTAAACTATTTTATTTATTATTCTTTTACTGGTGAAAAATCAATAAATATATATTATTTTCATGAAAGATCGCAAACTTAATATTTGAAAGAAAGCCGCATTATTCAGAAAACGATGTCTGTTATTTCCTAAGAACCTTAATATAAGGAATTCTTGGGTTATATCATATCCTTTATCATCATTCAATCATTCTTGATTTTATACCAAAAAGTAAATT
This sequence comes from Argiope trifasciata, assembly GCA_026543055.1. Classification (NCBI taxonomy): domain Eukaryota; kingdom Metazoa; phylum Arthropoda; class Arachnida; order Araneae; family Araneidae; genus Argiope; species Argiope trifasciata. The sequence goes on along the minus strand of JAPMOQ010023777.1, from coordinate 184,833 downwards.
AAAATTCTCTTTCTAAATTAATTTATATATTTAAATTCAAACATGGCTCCAATTATATTAAAACCTCACCTTTAAAATTTATATTTTTGTTTCAATTTACGATTTTTTCATCCTTTCAACTTTATTAATATTCATACAAAAGAATTTCTCCAAGGAAATTAATATTTAGGAATTAGATGCAGTTTTCTAAGTAAACCATCTCCATTTCAATCATAAACAGAATTTTTGAAAACGTGATTCTTTTTATGAAAACAGTAGGTTAACTATTAGAAAAAAGAATGTTTTCAACAATATTCGCTCAATGAAACCTCAAAAAATAAATAAAATTTAATCTGAAATTTAGAAATTGGAGTTATTTATAAAATAGTTAATGCAATTCATTCGTCTAAAATTTTCATTAAACATTTTCAACCTTTTTTGCTTCACTAACGCATTTCGATATTAATTAAAACAATGTAAGAGGTTATTAGACAGATGAAAATCAAATTAATGCTTTTGCCTGAGAATAACAAAAATTATGTTAATGCATTTTGTAATTTCAGAGTTTAATAAGAAATTTTTTTCAATTTCTTAAATAACTTTTTTATATTTTCACAATATAAAATGAATTACCCTTTCTCTTATTAGAAAAGAGATCTTGAGAAAAAAATTCACAAATCAATTATTGAAAGGTAACAAATTGAGAAATCCTTTTATAATAATTAAATTACACGAAAACATAATATAATATGTAATTACAGCAACTCTTGCTTTTATTCCAAGCATTTTCCATTTTTACTTTCAAGGGGACGAAATATTTAGAGTTTGAATATTTCCTCCAAATTTTTGAAGAATATTAAATTTTAAGAAGTCCCTCTGTCAGAATAATGTATTTCTAGAATCGCATCTGTTTACATGAGATTCAAAATTTATGATTAACTTGAACATACAATTATTTGCATGTCTGTGTTAGTGTTTTTCTCAAACTTAAATTACCTTTAAAATGTTGTTTAATTTTCGATAGTCTTGTAAAGTGCTGTTATGTTTCATCAAATCTCAAAACCGTTTTTTTTTTTAATGTTTTCATAATGTTTACTATTGTATGCATTCATATTATTTTAAAAGAGCAATTTGATATGCATGCTGCCTTGCTCGAATAAAAATCAGTTTTAATACTATCTTCACACTCAGCAACCACAAGACAATAACATGCAAAATATAATAATTTATGTTGCAGTTTTATTTCATTTTACCTGAACAGATAATTAAAATATGGAAAAATGAAATTAATATAAAATTTATAGAAATAAAAATTATTATTCAGTATTGCAAAATATTATCAAGTATTTTTAAAAAGCATTTGTGTTTTGAAATTTGCAAAAAAAAAATGTTAATATAGTTATCTCAAATTCAGCACAAGAATCAAAATTTTTAATTTTTCTTTAAAACTTAAAAAAAAATTACTTTACATCTAAAACAAATATTTTTACGGTATATTTTGAATTAAAAAATGAAATTGGAAAAATATGTTATATTTGCAATATATGAAATCGCACAAAAGCAATAAAAATCAATAGAAGAATGAAATAGTTGGCATGTGTTATTTTGATAGTTATAAAAGTCTTGGTAGATAAATTCAAAGTCTATATTGCCAAATAGTGCCTATTAGTACCAGTGTAATTCTTAATCTTGATTTCGAGAAGCAAATTGGTACAAGTAATCATTGGCAATTAATCATAGCGATTTTTTATACAAAACATTCCTTTTTTGAAGCACAGTGTTCAGTGTGCAGAGAAGGAAGGTTTTCCATTACATTCTGCAGTATTTTATCAAAAATGGACATTAATGACTCAGAAATCAAGTCTTCAGTCTCATCTGGAGTTGCAAAATTTCTTGGTAAAGAAATGTCTGTCACTGTGTCCCACAAGTACCATTCGCATGGGGTACGAACAAAAAAGTGAGAAGGTCAATCCGTATCTGTTCCATTAAATGTAGAATAGTTTTGTCAATGACATTTCTCACAGAATTCCTGAAGGAAAGCAAATGCCGCAGGGGACAACGTGGTTTCATCCTACATTGCAAAGGCCACGAAGTGACTGATCGATCCTTTAATGCTTGCAGCGAAGTGACAAATTATTCCAAAACCACCAGGCATCTTTCAGTAGTGATAATTTCTAGCAAGAAATACTTTGTGAGATCGGTCTATGATTATCGCATATACCGCCACCTAGCGGCAAAGTGTGTAATTTAATGAGATACATCTCTATGACTATTTATGACGTTCAAAATAAATATGCACATTAAGTAATTCTAATGAGAATGTCTCGCATAATAATGACATGGAATATCGCATTGGGATTATCTATATGGATGAACTAGAATGAGCATATGGATCAATTGTTACATAATCAATATTTTAAATTTCCTTCTTTGGTGTTAAATTTGTCCCTTCTCTTACTGCTTCAAAAAGTAGTGAATATTTATAAATTCAGGACGATCATTTTTATGAAGGTCCTTTTACCATAGCATTTTTATTGCTATGACAGCTTGTTACTCGAAACTGCTATCTAATAAAATGCCATCCTTCTGCTATGTCGATCTGCTATAGGGTAATGGTCCTAAAACTTCTTGTATCAAATGGTGTTAGCAATAACTATTTCATTAAGTATTCCATCCTTATATACAAGGTGGTTATATTTAAACTTCCATTATAAACAGCATCCTACAACGCCAACGATTGAATGGACTTTATTATCGAACCACATTAAGTAAAAGTAAAGAAAAAATAACAGTACGTTGTTTGAGGAGAAGAAAAAAAATTCAGTTAGAAGAAACAAGAACAGATTAGGACAAAATCGCAAAAGAGGATCAGTTGGTAATCTTATCAAAGGTGATATATAAAAATGCACAATATGTGACCACCCTCATTTACCTGCAAAATTTCATGTCAGTGGACAATGTGTTGTACGGTTGGGATGCCTCGCATATGAAGCGTTATGGAGGTACCAGTTTTTTCCGTTTTACTCATAATACTTGTTCTGGTTTATTAATATTATTTCTGCATTCCGTTTTGGTTGTTCGTTGTGTTAAATTTAATGTTTTTCTGGAAAATTTCCCTTGTATGAACGTTTTGGAACCGATTTCTTTTCCAAAATTTCATGAGAGCATCTCCTGTTAGTCTATGTACCAAATTTCGTTGCAATCCGCTCACCTGTTAGCGTTTTAGGGTGCTGTTTATAGGTGGAGTTTAATTATAGCCATCCTGTTGTTGTATCTTACTCAAGAAATTCTACTGAAACCTTGCGGTTTTTAATTTAGCTCAGCAAAAATTTATAACGACTCAGAGTATTTCACGTATTTTTTTTCTTTCATTTATTCTATAATTTAAACTAAACTAATTTAAATCGTCATTTTGGCAGCAAAGCATTAAATTAATTTAAATTAAATTAAATTTTATTGCAATTGTTTTCAATCGAGTGTTAAAGTTGCTCTTTTATCAGAATGAACTCATAATTCATATATGTATTTACTTATAATACACACACATGCATATAAATTTAATTAACTCATTCATCCTTTACAAATAAGCCAGATATTATAGAATATAGAGCAAATTATTTCATTTTCAAAATATTGAGGAAAATTTAAGGTATTATACTATCCTAAAAAATTGTTTAACATCTGTCATTACTCTGAAAAAAAACATATATTTATCAGCGGGTTAAATATTAAACTTTTCTTGGACTTTCATCAGTCATTATAAGAAAATAAAGTGCTATAATCCTCAAAGATAGCGAGGAAATAAATTGAAAATATTTCGTCTACATATTTGGCTTATGTAGTGCAGTAAGATTTTACATTAAAAAGTAACGAAATTTGGGAATAAATTTTTAAAATGTCATACAAAGTGCATAAGTTTCCGTTGTGCACCAATTTTTTAAAATTCTTTAAATTTTAACTTCAGTGACACTTAAATTCCTCAAATTAGGATTTGTTTATAATCCTTCATTAGGTAAAGATATTTTTTTTCTAAAAGCTTTCAGAATTCATTGTCTAGGAATTTCTAGATATTTAAAAATTTTATAATTTAATGTCTATAAACATTTAACGATTAAATGTAAGAGGAACGAAACTATATATTTTTAAATACTTGCAAAATTTTTAAATAAAAGCTCATGTGACCTTATCCTTTGTCGAGCGTTCATTTCAAAAATTATAATAAGCCTTTTTTTATGTGATTGGAAAGTTTTAATAAGACATCATTCACATAAACCTGGCTTTCTTATAAAAAAAAAAGTCACTCTATAAGGAGAAAATTTTGTCTTTGATATATTCTCAAAGCCTTCGCATAATGAGTTGTGCTATCATATACACTGAAGTGAAAAAGTCATGGGATAGCAATATGCAAATATACAGATGGCAGTAGTATCGCAGCGAAAAAGTATAAATGCGCAGTTCGTTTTCCAGAGCTTTCATTTGTGTTCAAGTTATTCATGTGAACAGGTTTTTCGTGATTTATGGCGGCACGACGAGAATTAACAGACTTTGAACGTGGAATGTTAGTTGGAGCTAGACGCATGGGTCATTCCATTGCGGATATCGTTAGTGAATTACGCATTCCAAGATCCACAGTATCAAGAGTGTGCCGAGAGTATGAAATTTCAGGCACCACATCCCATCATGGACAGCGCAGTGGGCGACCAGCTGCACTTAACGACCGAGACCGCCGACGTCTGTGTAGAATGGTCACTGTTAATAGACACGCAGCACTTCGTCAAATAACTGCAGGAATCAATGTGGGACGTAGGAGGGACGTGTCCGACAGACTGTGCGGCGAAATTTGTCTTCCTTGGGTGATGACAGCAGAAGACCGACTCGAGTGCCTTTACTGACATCACGACATCGCCTGCAGCGACTCTCCTGGGCTCGTGAGCATATCGACTGGTCCCTGGACCAGTGGAAAACCGTGGGGTGGTCAGATGAGTCATGATTTCAGTTGTTACGAGCTGATGGTAGAGTTCGAGTGTGGCGCAGACCCCACGAAGCCATGGACCCAAACTGTCAGCAAGGCACTGTTCAAGCTGGTGGTGGCTGTATAATGGTGTGGGCTGTTTTTACATGGCATGGACTCGGTCCTCTGGTGCAACTGAACCGATCATTGACTGGAAATGGTTATGTTCAGCTGCTTGCAGATCACTTGCAGCCATTCATGGACTTCACGTACCCACACAACGATGGGATTTTTATGGAAGACAATGCGCCATGTCACCGGGCCAGAACTGTTCGCGATTGGTTTGAAGAAAATTTCGGACAATTCCAGCGCATGATCTGGCCACTTAGATCGCCCGAGATGAATCCCATCGAGCATTTATGGGACATCATCGAAAGGTCCGTTCGTGCCCAAACTCCTGCACCATCCATACTTTCACAATTATGGGCGTCTATACAGACAGCATGGCTCAATATTCCTGCAGAGGACTTCCAACGACTTGTGGACTCCATGACACGTCAAGTTGTTGCACTTCGCCGGGCAAAAGGAGGACCGACACGATATTAACAGTCATCCCATGACTTTTGTCTCTTCAGTGTATATTTGCGACACATTTCTCATCGACTCAATTTTTAATTATGAAAAGTAATGGATATTCAATTTTTTATCAATTTGCAATTCTTAGATATAAGTCATTGAGATTTTATTGCTCTTAATTCTTAAAAAATTTTTTCTTTTTTTTTAATTTAATTTATTCTTTTGCCTACTTTTATTACTTTTACAAGAGTCTTCCAAAAATGTTAATATTTAAAGGTTAGAACGTGGTTTCCCAAACTAAAACAATTCTATTTCAATAAAATCCGAATTTCTGAAAAAGTAATTATCCTTTGCAAAACAATTAGTTTCCTTTAAGAAAAGAAGCAAAACTTTTTTCTCGCAATGCTAACAAATCTCTAAAGGTAAATATTATTTAACTTGGTATTTAGAAAAGAAAAATCATTTATTAATCTTTGGATTGATGTCGGTGAGCTTTCATTAATTTAGCTTCAAATATTCATTTCATAGTAATTACGATTGAGAAAGAGAGCTTTTATGAAGATGAAAATTAAATTGATTTTTTTACCGGAGAAAAAAAGAATTCCTAATGCATTTCCTAATTTCATTTCCCAATTCGCAAAAATAAGGACACTAACAGAGAAGTTTTATTTTTTAAATCTTAGTTTGATTTTGAAAGTTAAAATCAATTAATTGTTTTCTTTTAGCAGATGTTAATTCAGAAAAAATGTATAAATTAAATTATTATAAGATAGAATGTAAAAAAATACATTAGTAAAATTAAAGCGTCTTCTAAAATTTCAGTAAAAGATAAATAAATTAAATTCACATTACTAATGAAATAATTTTATCATTTAATTTCAATCCTCTAATAGATTTTTTTTCTTATCAATAGTTTGAAAAAGTTTTCATTTGCTACATCTCACATTTGTTACCGAATGGAAAATTAATAACAAAATAAATAGCTGCAAATGCCAAGTTATGAAATCTAGTCTCTCATTTCAGTCGCCTTACTAATGGGAATCAACGAATGTCAGTGTTTACATTTCCTTATAACGAAAATATTATGTTCTTAATCTCTCTAAGCCAACTCATTCTTGCGTTTAGTACAAGATTTCATACGGAAATGAAAGATTTTAGATTTGGCTCTTGAATTTCTTGTGATTCAACTACATTGAAAATTGTATATAAACATATCACCTGAAGAGTATTTCTTCATTTGGGTCTTTGCTTAAAATTTATTAAGTGAAATGCCAGGATATTAACTGTGCATATTCAGTGTATCACGATTTTTCTCCAATGTACAATAAAAAGTTTTCAAACTACCCTACCTCTTTGAACTATGTAAATTTTGAACAACAGAAATGATTGTATAAACTCAAAATATCAGTATTCTTCTTTTATAAAGAATAAAAAGTTTGCAAGCTGTTCTACCTCATAGAACTATATAAATTTTGAACAATAAAAATGATTCTATAAAGTCAGTAAATCTTGATTCTTCTCTTATAGAGAATAAAAAGTTTGCAAATTATTCTACCTTTTCAAACTATATAAATTTTTAACAAGTGAATAAAATTCAAATGTTTAAATATATCACAAAAAAGCATAATTTGAAACGAAAACGGATGTAACTATTCCAGGATTACCTTGAATTTTGTAGTTTAAAACACCATCAGTAATATATTAAACTTCAAAACTAATTTTGTTTTCCTCCTTGTTTTTATAATAAAAAGAAAAAAGTTTGGTTTGAGTGAGCAAACAAAAAAATTAGTGCATAATGCATGTCTACTACATTAATTTGCTTTTCGTGGGGTTTTAAATTAATTTGCTAATCTTTTGACTATCCATAAAATAAAACGATAATCTTTTTATTTCACAGCAAAAAGCTTACTTATTTAGTCATCTTAGTTAGGAAATTATTCCAGGAATTATAATTAAGAATTAAATTTATCTTAAGAAGTACAATTCAGTTCAACTATGAAAGCCCTTTCTTGATTTCATTTAAAGTAAAAATCCTTCCTATTTTCAAATATTTTTGTGAACCATTCGTATTGGGTTGTTCGGAAAGTCATTTCGTATTTTTTTGTCAAAATGAAAAGAAATTTTCGTTTAATGAATAAATTATTTATTAAATTATAAAATTGCCATTCTGGTCTAATACCTTTTGCCATATTTTTGGTAGTAACATGATTACACGCTCATAAAAGTTTTGGTCTTTGCTGTAAAAAAAACTGATCGAGGTGGTTTTTGGCCTCCCCATTTGAAGGAAAAATTTTGAAAATCAGTTCTGGTACTGATGTACTGTTAACACATCTTCTCCACACATATTGGCTAATTTATTTCTGGCTTGAACAGCATTTTTACCTTTTATAGCAAAAAAGAAAAAAATGACGAAAATGCTGTTTATTGCTCTCCATATTTAAAAGGGCACCATTCAAAAACTACTGCGAAGAATCAGCTGCACTTTTTCACACTCAAGCCTTGCTATATCAGCTCTTAAAACATAAAATGATTTTGCGGTTTAAGTATGAAATTGGGTGCGAAAAATGCAATTAAATCCTTTGTCAGGAAAAAACGAAATTACTTTCCGAACAACCTAATACTTTTTTTATACGAATTCAATGCATCAAAAACTACGAATAACGAACATTATTTAGTTTATTTTACGTTGTCAACAGGACGAAAAAGAAAAATATTTTAAAACTCCTAGGTCTTAGATAAAAAAGAAAAGTTCTATTCAAGCACAAAATGTTCAGCCAGATATTACAAAATTATCAGAGCATGATGCAGGAGGAACTGCGCATAACAATAACCAACTTTTCTTTGAGTTTTCGTTTTTATTGTAACTTTTTAAACTGCTAGAGTCGGTTGCTTTTTTTATTTTGAGTTAATCGAAAAATTCTTGGAAGAAAGCAGTTTGTTTACGTTATATCCGCTGCGTATTATGCAAGATGAAAAGGTAATTGTTCGTTTCACTGCTGCGTCTGTTGCAGATGTGAATTGATCCATGTATCTGTCGGCAGATTCCAATTTTGATCAGATAGAATTCTGTTGATAAAATCTGTGAACATTAAAAGATTTCTTGCGAATCTCTAGAATCACTTAAACTGTGACCTCCCATACTATCTTATTTTTTAAGAAAAAGAATACATGTATTCGGCATTGGTTTGATGTGTAAAAATTTGAAAAATAATCAAAACAAATTATTAGATTAAAAATGGTATAAATCTTAATCAGAAATAGGGTATATTAAAACCCTTTTTGAGTCGAATTCTTTTATATTGATAAACAATAGTAGTTAATATATTATTTATAAAATTTATTGTATTTTGCCAAATGGTTATGCATGCCATATTTCCTTATTTCTCTAATTTTTATAATTAAAGAACATGTTTTTGTATCTCTTATATGCAAACAACTGGATTCATGGTAATATTTTATTATTCTGAAAAGCCTTAAACAGATTCGCTTATAAAATGATGGGTCTAAATTTATTTGTTTACATAGTTAAAAACAGAACTGTACCGATTTCTTTACTATTTTCTTGATGTATTTTTGATGGAGTTTTGAAATTTTGCACATTTATTTTTGCCCATTAAATATACATTATTTTAACAAATTCATATTTCAATGATAAATTCATCACTGTTTAAATTAAATTTGAATTCCGTACTATAAACTATTTATTGCACTGAAATAATTTTTGAATCGAGAACACTATCTGAAAATCAGTTTAAAGAATATTAGATATCAAGATTAAAGAGTAAAAACTAAAATAACCATGTTGCTTAGTACACAAAAAAAATGTATTTTCATATTATTTTTTAAAATTTAATTTATATTTTTGAAAGTAAAAGGTTTACTTAAAATTCTTTGAAGAAAACGTTTCTTTCGAGTCTTAAAATTTAAAATATTAATCGTTTTCTTTAAAGTTTTCTGTTGAACCTGTCAGCATTTCTGTCAATTTGAATAAATGAATCCTACAGTGTGCAATAATGAATGTTTCCAATATTTGAATTTTTGTCAGTTTTAAACTAATCCTAAGTAGTTTTAAGATAATTAGTTTATTTGTATAGTTTTCCAATTAAAAGAGAACCTTTTAGTACAAGAATCTTTATCGAACATTGTTTTTATTTTTAACTATTATTTTAATTTGAAATAAAAGAAACATAAGCTTTTGCACATTCCAAACAATTTATACGGAAAAAAGCATTAAATGAATTCAGAATAATAAGAAATAACATTGTTCACATAAAGCATGTATTCATAATTTTCCACTACAGACCTATGATTTTAGGGTTTATTTCTAATGGCACTTGTCTTTAACAAGTCCGCTAACTAAAGAGCCATTGCGATTTAATCCGAATTTCTTGTGCCACTTGGTTTTTCAGTAGCGCCATCTAGGGCAAGTTAACTGTTCAAGAATCAGAATTTTTTTTATTTTCCAACCCCCACCACATAGGAAGGTCTTCGGCCAGCTATATTCGAACTCGCAACCCAAGGGATGCAAATCGAACTCCCTACCAACCAGGCTACCTCGACCTAGGCTAGGATATAGCTTTATGATTTAAGAGGACTATCATTCAAATTTAGATAATGTACTGTTTCTTCAGACTTTTTAAAATATATCAAAGTAGCGTTATTTTTTTCCTGGGAAGAATTTGATTTTATTTGCTGCATCAGCAATTAAATTTGGAATTTCTGAATAATTTGGACAAGAAGTCCCCCAAGTTCAAAGTTATAATATGTTAGCTCTTAATTTTTGCAACTTATATATGTTTTAAAAAGTTAATGCTCTTTTTTTAGATATTAAAGATAACATAGTATGTAATGAAAGTATAATATAAATCATAATTTCTAAAGGTACAACTGAAATTGTTATTTAAAATTTCAATTATTTGGCATTAGAAGTATTTTTCATTCTATCCTAGGAAATTCTACTTTCTGTAAAATGTAGATAATCAAAAAAGGCAGATTCATAAAATGATTCATAACTGCTCTTCAAAAACTGAAATTATGCTTTATTTTAAGAATAAATATATATACATAAGGAAAACGTAGATATAAGTTCGACTTTAAGCTCTAATATATAAATAAACTTTGACTTCAAGTTCTAATATTATTTATTTCATTTCATTTTTTGAAAGTTTACGACCACATTCAAGATAACAACATGAAAGCTTCTACATAACATAGCCCGCTTCCTTTCACGACTTTTGCAGAGATATACGACGAGGATTTTATTTCTTTCTGTGGTATGAAGAAATATGCCTAAAGCACGCGTATCCATTTGGCTTTAGATTTTGTACAAAAAATTATTATGAAGCATATAGATATTTACTAACCCATTCAATATCAATTACTATTTTCGACTGAATTCAGTAATATATTTTGTAATATAATAAGTTAGGTATAAGAAAATAATTTCAGAGAAAAATCAAAAGAGCGAAGTTTAACCTGATTTTTTGCTTTTAAATATATGTAATAATTTTCACATTAATAATAATAAAAATTTTCGTGGCAGTCTCTTTATGTAAAACACTTAGATTCAATAAAGTTATTTTAGTGTTCGTGAAGCGTATCTGCAATTATTTTGTGAATTATTCTGTTATGTTTGAAAAATAGTGCAAGAACCCTTCCATTTTACTGTACATCTCCACAGTTTGGCATGTTTTAAATTTAGCTTCGACATGTAACAAAGAAAAAACTCTGCATTTTGAAAAACCGCTTTTTCTTATATTTGATTTGATTTAAATCATATACAGTACTGTAATTTTGGTTTTTAAAACCACATACCAATCATCACTTTTTTTGTCTGTTTGTTTATTTTATCTCCAAAAATATAAAAAGATAGTCTAACTTTTGTCGGATTTAATCCAAAATTTGATACAAATCAACAATTTCAGTGAGTTATCATCTAAAAACAGCACTGAAAAGAACAGAAAAATTCTCAATAAAATGCTTCTTTTTGTAAAAGTGCAAAGCAGTTTGAAAATAATCATTCTATTTTGAGATGGTATAAATGTAAAAATATTCATTGTTCTTTCAAATACCAATTATACTAATAGGAAAAAATATACCGGTTTTAGGTTTTTAGTTACTGTACTTTCTGTACTTTCATTGTGCATCATGAATCATTAGAGTAAGGATCTGCTTTGGTCTTCTCACCCAAAAAGAGTAATATTTGCCCTAATTCTGTTTCCCGGGTGCCAAGATCGACCTTGCAGAGCATTGATCTAAGGAAAAGAGAGGGACGGAGTGTAAAGAAGCAATGAGAGAACGGTAAGTGACGCCAATTCCAGTAGTGTTTGTTGATGTATTAGAAATGATTCTTGAGCTACCAAAGCTGTATACCCCACAAATGTCAATCCCCGCACATAATGTAATTTAATTGCAAATAAATCTATAACCTAAAATCTGGAGCTTGGTTTTTGTATATACAGACAGTCATTTGGCCGCATCTGCACAAATGAACTGTCAGACTTATTAATAGAACATACAACCAGAGCCATTCAGAAAGGGGAAGATACGTCGCAGCTGGACGGAAAGATTTTATTGCTACATTCAATACAAAGTCTCTTTTCAGATTGTAGAACTAAAAACAAGATTTAATATAGCAAAAGGTATTAGATTGGTGGATGTGTTGCGAATAACTGAACCTTTTTATGTGGTTTCGAAAGTTTCAAAATCTTATATTTTAGATATCTTTCTTTTAGAGTTATAGATTAAATCTACTTTTAATAGCTCTTTGGTTTTGTTGCTAATATATGGTGTTAGATAAGGCAGATTGTTATTTTTCTTGGAAGTACCCTGATTTTTTACTTCGGCGTCTTGGCATTTTTTGGCATTCTTGGTGATGTGTAGGGATATATTAAATTAAATGCCGCATTAAAGTATTACAGTACATATATCACTCCTCAGATTACACTAAATGAGCTCCAGAACCATTTTACCATATTTTAACGAGCTTAATCAACAAATTTCCGCCAAGAGAGAGAGTTGGTCTATTAAGTATGTTGTTGAGATATAGTTACATTTGCAATACTATTCTGAAAGAAAATATTTCCATCTTTTATGAAATAAAATCCTTGAAATATCACAAGCTGAAAGCATCAAGATCGCTTTGTAATTATTCTGCATATAGTGAATATATCTGAATATAATGGCTCATTTGATAAATTAAAACTTAAAGAAAAAACTCTTATATTTTTTCAATATTTTATATTCTGATAAATCTCTTTATTACTTTTTATTTTAATATATTATATTGCCTTCACATTTAATTAATGCAGTTTGAGCCAAAATATACAGTAGTGAAACTCGCGTATCTCCAACTCAAGGTTGCATTTGTCGACGGGGCATGGCTCCAGTTACATGTGTTCGCAGTAATGGAAAGGAAGTTATGTTGTGTGTTTGTTGGAAATAGGTATCTCGACGGAGGAAAAAATATTTGTAGTTGAGCATTTTTTTTTTTTTTTTTTTTGCTCATATAGAAGAGATCTTAAAGGAGGACCAAATTTTAGAAAGGTGGTCGAACAATTCCAAAAGAAGTCTAATAATACTGTTTAATATGTGATTGAGTCATTTCTTCAGGATTTGCGAAGGTTCTGTCGTGCAAGGGACATTAAAATGAATAGACAATGGTATCACCAGGTCTGGAAGAGCAGCCATATTGCTCAAGCTTCTCCAGCCATGCTGTAGGAAAACTTGGCAGAAAGAATCATTTCATATGGGGTGATTTCCCATACGCGAACAATTCCTCCGATTTTACACCAACTGATGCCTAGTTGTGGAGAATATTGCAGAAGAGTGTATTAAACTATAGAAATCCATCAAGAACTATACCTGCATTGTGTGAGAAAAGCATCTGTTTTTCAGTCTTCAGCAATCTTTGTTTCACTATAGGATTGAGAATCTGGATGAACACTGCCTATAGCGACTAGGTTCATACTTTGAACACTCACATTACACATTCCAGGGGTAAATAAACATGCAAATAGTGTGTGTGTATATGCATATTAATTTATTTTGAGGAAAATAAGCTCACAAAAGACAAAAATATCATTTTTTTCATTTAAGGACTGTATATTTTGGCGCATGTTGTATATACAATAAGTAAAATCCGCTTTCTTCTCTGAGCCCTCTATTAGAGAAATTTAACTTGCATGAAATTTTTTAGGTTTTTTTTGTCACGTATTTATATTAACTTGCAATATTACAGAATCTTTTCTAAATTTAATTCTTTCAAATTTCTGAATTTTTATTTTAAAAATAAATTGTAAATTTTGAATTTTATTGTCATCTCTTAAAATTGTAAATAGAGATGAATATTTTTATAAAAACAATACCTCTATAAGGATATCTAGAATGAATAGGTAATTTAACTTTAGTTTGAAAGACATTGTGTATTTTATTTAATTTTGTGCATTTTACTTCTCAGGATTTAAAGTTATTTGAATCAATGCCTAATTTATAAAATAATAGATTTCATTTTTAGGAATTAAATAAAGTGGTTTTCAAAAACAAAAATAGGGAAAAACCTAAATAAGGATATTGCAACTATGTATATGAATGTGCAAGAAAAGCATTGTAGAAATTTTATTTTCATGTTTTACAGTGATAATGAAAGATTTCATAATTTACTATTCAAACAGCACAATAAGGAAAAAATTTCATTACATCTTAGCAGCAATTTCTTGTGTTGAGCGATTTCAGGCAATACTGAAATGCAAAAGTGATATATTAATATTTAAAATGAATGAAATCTATTTTGCTAATAGTCTTAAGTCAGTGTTTCTCAACCTTTTAGTATTCACGACCCAATTTTCAATCATAATTTTCATCGCCCCCCCCTCCCCACTGCATAAAATAAAATATATACATTAATAATGTATTTTGAGTATTTTGGCACTAAACCTACACTACAACCTTAATTTTAAAATTTACAAATTACCAAGAATACGGAAATTTATTGACATTTTGCAACACCGATCCTCAGCATCGAAAAAACAACAATCTTATGGCTTTTTATTGCTCTTGCGTCCCGCCATGTCGGGCATTCTCACGGTTTCGCGAGAAGTTTCGATTTGTCTGGAATTTGTCTGGTCAGCTTAAAAGTTAAGTTAGGAGCGTGCGCAGATGTGAACAAACATTTTCTCAAAGGGAGAAAGAGAAAGTTCTATGACTCCAATTTCAATTCCAGACAATCTCATTCGAGTCGATCCTTCTATCGCTATTGAATCTATTCTGAATGTGTACGTTATACATATTTTCGTGTAATTGCAATTCCCCGTATTAAATATTCAAGGCAGCAGACTTATGCAGAATCATGGATAAATTTTTAAGCGGGTGTAAGAGAGCATTAGACGATAGACAAGCATTAACAAGTGCGCAGACGAGCGTGGTTCCGAAAATAAAATCAAGAAAATATTCTCAAGAACACTTAAATTTTGGATTCACTAATACTGAAGTAAATGAAGAAGAAAGGCCCCTGTGTATCATTTGCTCAAAAATGTTACGGGACAAATTGTTTTCAATACAACTCGATGTGGCAACAGATAGTACTAAAGATGCTTTCCTTGCCTATGTTAGATTTTTTGATGATTTGTCATTAGTAGAAGAATTACTTTTCTGCAAATCTAAAGTACTCAAAGCAACAGCACTCGCATTATTTGCTATCTTAAGTGATTTTATGAACGAGGCAAACATGGAATGGAAAAATTGCGCATGAATATGCACCGATGGTACTCATTCTATGTCCGGAAGATTCCAAAGTATTCAAGCACTTGTGAAACAAAAATCGCCACAGTGCGTCTGGACACATTGCATGATCCACAAAGAAGCATTGGCTTCCAAAGAAATGAGTCCTAGTTTGAATATTGTGTTAACTATAGTTGTAACCGTAGTAAATTATATAAAAATGACACCCCTGAAATCAAGAATATTTTCCACACTTTGAAAAGACATGGGTGCAGTACATTCAGCGTTATTATTTTATTGCGAGGCAAAATGGTTAATACGAGGGAAATTTTTGCAACGTGTTTATGAATTAAGAGAAGAAATCACCGTTTTCCTAGAAGAAGAAAACAGACCGGAAGCTGAGAATTTTCGCGATAGTTTATTTGTGATGAAATTGAGCTACATGGTAGATATATTCGAGAAATTAAATAACTTGAATCTTCAACTGCAAGGAGCAAATACACATATATTGGATACGAGTGATAAAGTTAATCCTTTTTGAAGGAAATTGGAATTGTGGAGCAGAAATTAAAAGCTAGAAAACTTAGCAATGTTTGCAAATGTGAATGATTGTATTAAAACTTACAAGGCTAAAGAACAACATGTAAAAGTTGTTTTTGTAACCATTGAAAATCATTTAGCAATGCTAGCAAAGAATTTTAAAAAGTACTTTCTTGCTGATGACAAACTGATATCAAGTAACAGGTGGGTGAGGGATCCATTTCAAAATACTCCCGAAGGACTCTCAATTGAAGAGGAAGAAACCTTCATAGACTTCATGGCAAGCAGCGAAACCAAAAGACAATTTAGTAATAAATCACTCTTTGAATTTTAGGCAAGAGTGGATGATGAGTCTGCACTAAAAACTAGGACATTCGGCATTCTACTACCATTTTCAACATCTTACCTTTGTGAAACCGGATTTTTTGCTGTGCCTTTTTTGAAGAAAAAATATAGATCTCAGCTAAATATAGAAAAAGAACTGAGAATGTCTATTTCTAATATTAAACCCTCCTTCGAAAAACTTTGCTCTGCAAGACAGGCCCAAGGAAGTCACTAATAATAATTAAATTTGTTTTTAATTTAATAAGTTGTTTTAATTTAATAAGTTAATTATTAAATATGTCGAAATATATTTTGTTTTGTATGTGTGTGTGTGTTCTTTTCTTTCAGTCACATAATCAATTTTTTTAAATAACATTTTCTCTCGGATATGCTCGCGCCCCCTAGGGGGGGTGCCCCACAGGTTGAGAATCACTGTCTTAAGTAATTAAAAATATTTTTTATACCTAAAAACATGATACATAAGTTTTTATATATTACAGCTAGTAAAATTTAAAATAATGAACACAAATGATAATTCATTTCAAAAGTTCAAATACACCAACTTATAAGCAAACATTTAAAATCGATTACATTATTTAGTTTCAGTAAGCATAAAATGAATTTAATGTTAAAAAATAGGAAATTCTATTCTATAATAAAACTTTTAATTTCAAATCTCGTTTATCTAAACCTCTTGTTTACTCTCAAATATCTTCAGCATAATTTTTAAACTTATTAAAAATATGAAGTTAAAACATAACTTTAAAAATAGAAACGAAATTAGCAATGAAGAAATTAGACTTATAAGTAGAATAATTTAAACTTGTATTAATCTTGTATTATATGAATATCGAATTATACAGTGTGTCCCAAATTAAAGTTACCCTATTCAGAGCTATAAAGCGCCGTAACTATTAATCCAAAAATTCTGAAATTTTGGGTACGCCTTAATAAAGGGATGGGAAATATATTTTGCTAAAAAAAATTTAGTTCCAAGTGTCACCACTAGAGAGTGTATTATCAACTATTTTATTATAAGAATTACACATTAGCTTGGAATTAATCTATGTTCCATATGATGACCACCATTGTCAGCTACCCACTGAAATCTGAAAACGGAATGTTCAACAGTAGAGCGTAGTGTCTACTTTGAAATATTGAACACTTGGCAGCAAATACTGACTTTAAGATAAGGCAGCGTTCTCGGATTGCCACGGCCAACCAGATCTTTCAAATATCCCCAGAGCCAAAACTCGCATGGATTAAGATCTGGGGATCGGACAAGCCAAGCATTATTGAAGTGGCGGCTTATTACTCTGTAAAATGTGTTTTCAGAGAATATTTTACACAATTTGCAGTATGTGGAGTCACACCATCCTGCATAAAAAGCGTTCGGTCAAGACATTGGCGTGATTGTAGAGCCGGAACAAATGAATTCTCCAACATCGATGTATATCACTCTTCCGTAATAGTGCATGTCACTGCACCTGATGGGGTTTGTTCCTCGAAGAAGTACGGCTTCAGAATAAAAGAAGCATTAAATCCACGCCATACAGCTACTTTCGGTGTTTGTAACGGAGCATCTATGTTCGAAGTTTGATGTTTTATCCTCTTCCACTTGAAATGCAACCTCCTCAATGACTTCTGAATGATTTTCTTCCTCTTCCAGGACTAGCACCCAACGATCTTGTTTCTCCAAATTTCATAATATTTTTCTTTATCCTTGAGACGTCATTGGACCTGTTCGAAGATCCTTCAAAGTCCGAAATTTCCTTAAGGCTGCTAGAGTTGAATCGTGATTTTGATAAAACAGTTTGACTAATAAAGCGAGAGATTGCAAACTGAAAATCATTTTGAGCAGCGAACACATTCGCATGAAGTTTTCAAAGAAGGCATTCCCTTTTATACAGGCTAGCTGTTAATTGATATTGCATATGCTGAGTTTTAAATGTTTGGTTAGTTGGTTGGTTGAATCAACGTCGCACTAGAGCTGCGCATTGGGTTATTGACGACGGTTTGGGATCTGTCGCGTAGGATAGACCCGCTTTAGATGAATACGTCCTCTAGTGCTGATATTTGGAACTAAGTTTCCTCAGAAAAAATGTTTTTCTCATCACTTCATTAAGGCGTACACAAAATTTCAGAATTTTTGGTTGAATAGTTACGGCGGTATGTAGCTCCGAATAGGATAATTTTGATTTGGGACACCCTGTACAAAGGGTTTTCAAATGAAAAGGACGAAATGTCATAGCAGCATAACAGTTAACATGTTAGCCCGAGTCGCTTTGGGAAAAAGTAGCGAGACATCTAGGAATGCGACTGGAGTCTCCAGTGTTGATCGGAACACGGGCAGGTGAGAGCAGATGCTTTTATAAAGAAAGCCATGCAACTGACATGGTAGTGCATGTGAAGACAGGAGAGCATTCACAAAGAATAGCCATTAAATTCGATGTGTACTTTGAGACATTAAGAAGAAATTCCATTGAAACAAAACACCATGCTATTTATAGAGCGGGCTATTTGCTCTTTGATAACGAGTCTGTGATAACACTTGGAGACGTGTGGACATCTCCAAGGTCACACACTCGGGACTGGCCAAGTTCAAGTGGGAGCAGCTCAACCATTAGCCTTGAGACTCGGACATATCGCCCTGCTATTTTCATGTGCTTGGTCTCTTGAAAAATATCTGAAAGGGAAGAACTTCGATTCGGTTGACGAACTCAAGAATGCTATGAAGGACTGAGTCTAGTCACAGCTTCTCGAATTCTGGGAACAAGGAATCATCTAGCTAATCAATTATGCGATTGTTGTGCTCAGGTTTATGGTGTCTTCCCCATAGGCCTATAAAATCTCCATTTATGCCCAGAGAACCGTTTCATACCTTTTCATTTGAAAGCCCCTTGTAGCTTCTGTATTATATATTTTCTGAAATTAAGCTCTTTGATGTTATAAATCAAAACAAAAATCGCTCATAATCTACCAATACCTCAAGTATTCTATGTGGAATCTTAATCGAATCAGTAAAGCAGAATATTCCTGCAACTGTATCATCTAATTGCACTGTCAAAAATGCAAAAAAAAATTAAAGACTTTAAATATAAAAAATGTACGGATTCATTTAAAAGAAATTGAATCGAAAAAATTATTAAATCAAGTATTTTCTGAATTGATAAAGCTTTTAGAAGACAAATCCAGTCTTATATTTGCAAAGTTATCTTTTCTGTATTTTGTGTATAAATTTCAGACTGCTTAAATTTCCTTGAATGTATTTGGGGTATATGTGTATCTTAAGATATTAATAACTTACCAAGATAGAAATAAATTTCTGCCCCTAAAGAATTTAAGCATGTTCATGAGGCAAGTCATATCACTGACTCTCCGACCCTCGCAACAGCACACGATTAAAGAATACAAAATGGTCGAATTGCTGCAACAGCAACACTGGCGGGAACAACGGTTGAGTTCTAAGGATCATCACTGTCCATGGTACATCCCTTCCCGAAGGACGTCCCATCACCAAAAGGAAGAACCAGACACTCATATATTTGTATACCCTCCAGTTGGCAAGATCTAACGACCATGTCCGAAGCATCTCATCCTCTTTTAGGGATAAACTCCCGGTGGTATATACTCATGAGGTGAAAAAACTATGAAATTTTTAAATACCTTATTTCATTTTGAGCTTACATCTAGACGATATTTATTATCCTTACCGAATACTTCGCCAATTCAATTTCTTCTTCCTATAAATAAAAGCGGAAATTTACTATTGAAAATTACGAAAATGACAAGTATACAATTCATACAATGCTTCCCTAAAACTTCTAACAAAAATGTGAAAATGGAAGATGACCGAGAAAAACAATTCGGAAAAAAATTTAACTGAAAATGCATGTTGATGTGGTAGACGGCGATGTTTAGTTCGTTGTTCAACGCCGTTAAGTTGCTTTTATAATCATTATTTGGTAATATTTACAACAGAATGGTACTTTACTCAAATCTGAAATTCAGCAATTCGCTTTTCCTATAAAGTTTTAGGCTGATTCTGTATAAATTGTATGATACGTTTTTAAACATCTTGCCCGAACTTCTTTCTGATGTTACCTTAGTGTTTGAATAAGAATGTGACTCCAATATAAGGAAGTTAAGCGAAGAGTGCAGTCTGCCAAACCTTTTTGGAAATTATTCTGTCAAAGTTATGAAATTATTAATCCATATGTATTAAAATATAAATACGGGAAATTTCCAAATAAAGCGAAACATATTATTTCTTAAAAACTTAAAATTTAAATATTTTTTTAAAAATTAAAATATTCCAGGCGGCCTGATTTTTAATTTTTTCAGTTATTTATTTTTCTTACTATCCAAAGTTAATTTCTTTAAACAAAACTAAGTATAATTTTGTAATTCTAATAAAATGCCAATTTTTTATAAATATTTTTATGCAAATTTGCAGAGTTTTTAAAGGAACTTTATGTTTTCTGAACTAAAATGGATTTTAACAAGCTAAAAACAAACACGGAAACATAAAATACATAAAAAAATTTCTTTTAAAGTTTGACCTAAATCTTTATAATCCATTTCATTTAAATTCTTCAAAAATTAAGGCATCTGGAACATTTTAAAGATATTTAAATCTAATTCCAATATCATTTTGAGTCATTACAACGTACTTTTCTTCCTCTTAATCCTTCATTTAAATATTTTATTAAAAAGTATATTCTGTTAATTTAGTTGAATGTAAACATAGTTTGGCGATAACCGATAAAAAGAAAATTGCCCATTTTCGTCTAACTTTGCATATTTCAAAGTACACTGTCCTCTTAGAATTAATTCATTCAAGAAGGAATATCAGAAATTATCTGTCGTTACATAAGCTTACATTTGCTTAGGCTCTGTTTCTTATTTATTATTATTCTTTTATCACAATATCTTTCTTGGAAACTTTTTTCCAGTTTTCAGATATGAAATAGTATTTAAAGAAAATTTGTGGAAAAAATATTCATATTTATTTTTAAATGCCAGAAGATAAATTGAACAATGACAATTGAAGGAACAAATTTAGTGCAACGGACGAATACAATCTTGAGCAAATTTATTTAAAAGAATGCTCCTAAATTTGAAAAGTGATAATTATAGCATTGTATAGAATAAAATGAAAAGTTGTATTTATTAAATACAAATATTTAAGCATTAAAAATATAAATAAGTCCTTCAGATTTCATATATTTATATATGTAACGACTGAGAAGTTCACGATTGATAATAATTATTTTTTCTTAGAGAATATCGGTCATAGATCTTACAAATTTTACAAGGATTATAATTTAAAGGTAAAATTACTTACTATAAACTTCTGCTTTGGAAGCTGTAAAAGTTAGAAAGTTTTGTTTAAAACATTTTTTTAAAATATTTGAAAAAAGGCATTATTCAATAAAAAGTTACATCAAAAAAATTAAAATAATTTTAATGCATGGATAAAAACATATTACTATAGAATTGTAATAAAATTTATAATGCACAATTCACATTATAAAACTAATAAGTAAATAAACAATAACTTTTATTAATTTTTATAAGTGCTAAATAATGTCACTAACTCGAAAAACTCTTAAAATGGAATAAATCCATAATGTTTTGCAAAGCATGATGATGGCATATTAAAGTTACAGCCAAATAGTATGAAACAATGTTTCAAATTATCCCTAGAGGCATTCTTATATTAAACAATATTTTACTTAAAAACATTTGAAATATTGTACAGTATTGATTAATACTGAATTATACAAAATAATATCACGCAATATTGGGCAAAAATGTTGGTACACTTTGCATAAAAAGATACCTAAATCAGGTATTTTAATACGTATCATAATCATTATATATTTATTCTCAAACTAGATGAAGCAGAAGACTGTTTTAACAAGAATAAAATTCTACAATAACCTGAAAATAATTATAAAGTTATATAAATGTAATGTAAGGAGAATAACGAAGTAACAACAGATTGTCTATCACTTAATTACTTTCATTAATGAATGCATTGATGGCTTACATTCGCATTTTCAAAACATAAAAAGCATTTAAATAACATTGAACTTATACGCAGTTACAAAAATGTGAATGCAGAGACAAAATACGTAAGCTTTACCAAGATATAACTGACTTCATTTTAATATTATTGTTATTTGAAGTTTCGAATACTGCTATCAAAAACAAATTCATTCGAAGCTATAAAATCATTCACTTTAATTTATTTCACTATACTTTTTCTTAGAACTTCTGAGCGAATTTTCTTTAAAAAAACATAATATTTCAATAATAAAAACTCAAAAACAAGTTTTAAATATTCAAATTTTAAGGATAAAAAACACCTTATTTGATATAAAAAATGCTGACGCAGATTCTCAACTGGCTGCTATTCTAAGCCTCCCAACAATGAAAAAAATATCGCTTTAAAGTCAAAAGAGATTTCTTGCATTGTAGAAAATCTGAGAAGAAGAATTTAAATGAATGGCAAAAAGTTTCCTTTTAAAATGAATCATTTCACTTCTAGATCGTTTCTTGAGGTTGTATTTTGCGCCAAAAAACGATTTTCATGTCAATCCTTCATGAATTATTCAGAAATCTCTTTATAAAGTATCGCAGTTGCATTTCGCCTTACAAATGCGACGAATAAACTGACGGTTGAGAATAATAGTCTCGAATTCGAAACCTTTCTTTTTTCCTTGAACTTTAATATCAATTTTATTTCTTCGATTGCAGAGACACCGTGGAATATACATTATATGTCGACGTGAAGTAAATGGGAATATATTCTTTTTAAAAAATATTCCTTTGAATTATTGTAGGAACATAGTTTTATATTCTTTCCTTTTAAATTGTATGAAGTACTATACCATCAAACGGATTCAGTATTTTACATCTATATAGTATAGAGCGATATCAATAGGATTTACCTTATATAGTTAAATATTTTACCTTTTCATTTAAAGTTAATAATTTAAGAAATTCTCAACAGTCTTTGGCGTAATTTTTCGATGCCTAGAAATTTCACACTATTTGCAATACAATTAAGGGCAATAGTTTGCAAATATTTGTTATTCT